>AWOL01S0002296.1:21900-77885 GCA_000715115.1 Nicotiana otophora
AGCTCCGATGGTCCATGAATACCTTACATGGCATGCCATAAAAATAGTGCCTCCAAATCTTTAGCGCGTGAACAATGGCTGCCAGCTCTAGATAATGAATAGGGTAATTCTTCTCGTGAACCTTCAGCTGTCGTGAATCATATGCAATAACCTTGCCACCCAGCATCAATACCGCACCCAGACCAATACGAGATGCATCACAATATACTGTATAAGATCCTGAACTTTTGGGTAACACCAATACCGATGTCGTAGTCAACGTTGTCTTGAGCTTCTGAAAGCTCGCCTCACACTCGTCTGACCATCTGAACGGGGAACCTTTCTAGGTCAATTTGGTCAACGGGGTTGCTATAGATGAAAACCTCTCCACAAACCGATGGTAATACCTGCCAATCCCAAGGAACTACGGATTTCTGTAGCTGATATGGATCTAGGACAGTTCTGAATTGCCTCAATCTTCCTAGGATCCACCTGAATACCCTCTGCTGATACAACGTGACCCAATAAAGCAACTGAACTCAACCAAAACTCGCATTTTGAGAACTTAGCATATAACTAGCTATCTCTCAGAGTCTGAAGAATGATCCGAATGTGCTGCTCATGCTCCTCTCGGTTGTGGGAGTAGATCAAGATATCATCAATAAACACAATCACAAAGGAATCCAAGTAGGGCTTGAACACCCGGTTCATCAAATCCATAAATATTGCTGGGGCATTTGCCATCCCAAATGACATCACTAAAAACTCATAATGCCCATACCGAGTCTGAAAAGTTGTCTTAGGGACATCGGATGCCCTAATCCTCAACTGATGGTAGCCAGATCTCAAATCAATCTTCGAAACCACCTTGGGACCCTAAAGCTGATCAAATAAATCGTCAATCCTCGGCAATGGATACTTGTTCTTAATGGTGACTTTGTTCAACTGCCGATAATCTATACACATCCTCATCGATCCATTTTACTTCTTCACAAACAACACAGGTTCACCCCAGGGCGAGACACTAGGTCTAATGAAGCCCTTATCAAGAAAATCTTACAATTGTTCCTTCAATTCTTTCAACTCTGGCGGGGCCATGCGGTATGGCATAATGGAAATGGGTTGAGTGCCCAGGGCCAAATCAATACAGAAATAAATATCCCTGTCGGGTGGCATCCCCGGCAGGTCTGCAGGAAATACCTCTGGAAACTCACGAACAACTGGCAGTGAATCCATGCGAGGAACCTCCGCACTAGAATCGCGGACATAAGCCAAATAAGCTAGACACCCCTTCTCGACCATATGCTGAGCCTTCACATAAGAGATAACCCTGCTGGTAGAATGACCAAGAGCCCCTTTCCACTCTAATCAAGGCAACCCCTGCAAGGCTAAGGTCATCGTCTTGGCGTAACAATCTAATACAGCATGATAAGGTGACAGCCAATACATACCCAATATGACATCAAAATCAACCATATCGAGAAGTAGAAGATCTACACGAGTATCAAGACTCCCAAGGGTGACCACACACGAACGATAAACACGATCTACAATAATAGCATCCCCCACTGGTATGGACACATACACAAGAGCACTCAAAGAATCACGGGGCACAACCGAATATGAAGCAAAATAAGATAACATATAGGAGTTAGGAGGCCCCGAATCAAATAGAACTGAAGCATCTCTACTGCAAACTGAAACAGTACCTGTGATGACAACATCAGATGACTCAGCCTCGGGCCTGGCTGGGAAAGCATAACACCGGGGCTGGGCCCCTCCACCCTGAACTACGTCCCTGGGACAACCTCTAGTTAGTTGGTCTCCACCTCTAACGGTGTGACCTCCACCTCTAACAGTCTAGCCTCTACCTCTAGCTTCCTGACCCCTGCCTCTGGCTGGCTGAGCAGGTGGTGCAGCAACTGGTGCCGAAACTATGGCACGAGAAATATGATATTGTGAGCTGCCCGAGGGTAAAATCTAGCAATGTGCCTCCGATCACCACAAGTATAAAATAACCTCGGCTGCTGTGACTGCTGACCCTGAAACTAACCCTGTCGACCTGAGTAACCACCCTGGTAACTCTGGAGTGGAGGTGCACTAATAGGAGCTGGCGGTCCACTGTAGGCTAGTTGGTCGGAATAATGCATCTGAGGGCCACGACCACTTGAGGCACCGTGGGATGCCTGGAGTGCTGAATGAAATGACCTGGGAGGAAGGCCTCTACCAAAAGTACCCCTTCCTCTAGACGAGTCACCGCTGAACTCACCGGAATGACGAGGTCTCTTGTCAGACCCTTGACCTCCCTGAGTAAGAACCATCTCGACTCGTCTGGTGACATTAGCAGCCGCCTGGAAAGAAATTTCACTCCCAGTCTCCTTAGCCATCTACAATCTGATAGGATAAGCAAGTCCATCAATAAACCTCCTCACCATCTCTCTCTCGGTGGGAAGCTGAAGAATAGTATGACCGGCCAAATCCATAAAACGGGTCTCATACTGAGTAACAGTCATACTGCCCTCTAGAGACGCTCAAATTGACGGCGGTGCTCCTCTCTCAATGTGACAGGCAGAAGTTTCTCTAGGAAGAGCTGAGAGAACTTGTCCCAAGTAAGAGCAGGCGACCCAGATGGTCTGGTCAGCAAATAATCTCTCCACCATTTCTTGGCGGGATCAATCATCTGAAATGCAGCAAAATCGATCCCATTGGTCTCCACTATACCCAATGTTCCGTAGAACCTCGTGACTGCTGTTGAGATACTCCTGGGGATCCTCTGAAGGAGCACCACTGAAGTGATCTGGGAAGAGCTTGGTAAACCTGTCCAATCTCCATAACGCCTCAGAAGACATAGCTGGCCCATTTCCGGCATGTGCTGCAACAACCGGCTGAACTACTCCGACTGGCTGAGCTGCTGGAGCCTGATACTGGGGAGTTATCTGCTTCGGAGCGAGATAGTGGGAGTTTGGGCTCCTCCTCCGGCCTTAGAGACTGCTGGTGCCAGGGGAAATGCGCCAGTCTGGGCCACACTTTCCATAAGGCCCGCCAGACGAACCAAAGCGTCCTGAAGTAATGGAGTGGCAATGAACCCCTCCGGAACCTGAGCTGGTCCAGCAGGAATCGTCTGGGCTGGAATCTCCTCATCAAGATCTATCTGAGGCTCCACTGCTGGGGCTGCTGCTCGGGCTCTAGGCTGAACCCTACCCCTACCTCGGCCTCTGGCACGGCCTCGGCCTCGACCTCTGCCCCTCGTAGGAACTGCCACTGGAGGCTCTGGCTGCTGCTCAGCTGAGGAAGCGGTACGTGATCTCGCCATCTACGAGATAATAAGAGTAGAAAAGTTCAATCAGTATTGAGAATACAACATCGCATGACAGAGGAGAATATAAGTGAAATTTGTTCCTAAACTTCATAGCCTCTGGAAGATCAGCACAGATGTCTCCGTACCGATCCTCCAGACTCTACTAATCTTGCTCGTGAATCGTGAGACCTAGGCAACCTAGTGCTCTGATACCAACTTGTCACGACCCAGAATTCCCATCTTCGGGACCGTGATGACGCCTAACATTTCACTTGCTAGACAAGCCAACGTTAGAGAATCATTAAACCAAATCCTTATTTCCATTCAGTAAATTACAATAATTAGCTAAGATGAAATATAATAAATGCGAAATAATATAAAAACTGCCTTAATTACTACCACACGGATTTGGAGTCACAATTCACGAGCATTCTTGAATTCACTTCAAGTAATAGTCTGAAAGAAATACAACTGTCTGAATGAAAGAAACAGTAGAACAGAAAAGATAGACGGGGACTTCAAGGTCTGTGAACGCCGACAGATCTACCTTGAGTCTCCGGATGGGGTCCAATAGCAAAATCCCGATCAACTCGAGCCGGTACCAAAATCTGCACAGAAAGTTCAGAGTGCAGTATCAGTACAACCGATCCCATGTACTAGTAGAGTCGAGCCTAACCTCGACGAAGTAGTGATGAGGCTAAGGCAAGGCACCTACAAATCAACATGTACAATTTAATAATGTATATACAAATAACAATAATAAAGAGCTAGACAAGAATTATCAGGAAGGGGAAACATGCTAGGGGAAATACGAGATAAAGAAACTACAGAAGAATGATAGCTGGAACAAACAATATACAGTGAATCAACAAGAACAGCGAATACAACAAAGGAAAAATGCACGGCATCACCCTTCGTGCTTTTACTCTCAATCTCACCATAAAATTAATAAAAATGGCACGGCATCACCCTTCGTACATTAACTCTCATATCATGGTACGGCATCACCTTTCGTGCATTAACACTCACAATATGGCACGGCATCACCCGTTGTGCTTTTACACTCACAATATGGCACGACATCACCCTTCGTGCATTAACACTCACAATATGGCACGGCATCACCTTTTGTGCATTAACCCTTTGTGCATTACACTCACAATATATCACGGCATCACCCTTCGTGCATTAACACTTCCTCTTACCATAATTCAATGAATAAATAACAACAGGGAGATAGAATAATAAGTACAAACCTTACTTTAATATTTGATTCCACAATATCAATCTCAACTTTAAAATAAATACTCAATTATCACCAGAAAATCCGTCAACGTGATAAGAACGATCAATTTAACAACGCTAGTATAAACACGTAGCAATTAGGCATAAGGAAGAGACAATATAAGAAAAACGGGAGAAAATAGGGAAAACATGCAAATTGGCGGCGCATAAGTACTCGTCACCTCGCATATACGCCGCTCACATGAATTTTACATAGCAAATAATCTGAGGTTCCTAATTCCCTCAAGTCAAGGTTAGACACAACACTTACCTTGCTCTGAAGGCCACTTAACTCTCAATCACAGCTTTTCCTTTGGAATTCACCTCCAAACCACTCGTATCTATTCAAAAATAACTCAATAATATCAAATATTGCTAAAGGAATCAATTATATTGTATAAATTAAATTTTCCAAATTTTCCTCCGAAAAGTCAAAAAATCGACCCAGGCCCGCTTGGTCAAAACTCGAGGTTCAGACCAAAATCCATTTACCCATTCATCTCCGAGCCCGAATATATAATTGGTTTTGGAATCCGACCTCAAATTGAGGTCTAAATCCCCAAATTCCCGAAATTCCTAGTTTCTACCCTAACCCCTAATTCTACCATGAAAACTCTAGATTTTAGGTTTAAAACTCAAGAAATGCAATGGGTAATTGAAAGAAAATGGTTTAGAATCACTTACCAACACTTTGGGGAAGAGATGACTCTTGAAAAATCGCCTCTCACCATTTGGTTTTTGAGAAAAATAAATTTTTGGCTAAAATCCCATTTTTGGGTTCTGTTAAGTGTTGGGCGACAGTGTTCATCGCGTTCACGAGAGAACTGTTGCATTCACGAAGAGTATGGGCTGCCAATCCTTCACATTCGTGAGACCGTGTTCGCATTCGCGTAGGCTACCCCCTGGCCTTCACGTTCGCGAGACATTGCTCGCGTTCGCGATGAAGGAACAACAACCTTCCCCCAGGTCCCCAAGTAATTCGCGTTTGCGATGAGCCGGTCGCGTTCGCGAAGGGTAAATCCCCCATCACTTCGCGTTCGCGACCAGGCCTTCGCGTTCGCAAAGAAGAGATTTTCAGCCTCACCAGTTTACTCTTCACGTTCGCGAGAGGACCTTCGCGAACGCGAAGAAGGACATGATAGAACACCAGAATCTGCAGAAAACCAGATTTTTCAAAGTCCAAAACATCTCGTGGCCTATCCGAAACTCACCCGAGCCCTCGGGGCTCCAAACTAAACATGCAAACAAGTTTTAAAATATCATACGAACTTGCTCGCACGATCAAATCGCCAAAATGACACCTACAACTACGAATTTAGCACCAAATCAAATGAAATTCTCAAGACCACTTTAAAATTCCTATCTTCTCAACTGGACGTCCGAATAACGTCAAATCAATTCCGTTTCTCACCCAATTTCACAGACAATTCTTAAATATCATAATGAACCTGTACAGGGATCCGAAACTAAAATACGGACTCGGTACTAACAATGCCAAATATCACTCAATTCTTAAAAATTCATAATTCGAGCTACGGACCTCCGAATTCGATTTCGGGCATTCGCTCAGGTCCCATAATTCGATACCGACCCACCGGGACCGTCTAAATATGGATCCGGGCCTGTTTACCAAAAATGTTAACTGAAGTCAACTAAAATAAACTTTTAAGTCATAAATTCTTATTTTCATCAGTTTGTAATATAAAAGTTTTTAGAAAATATGCCCGGACTGTGCACGCAAATCGAGAAGGGTAAAAATAAGATTTTGAAGGCTTAAGAGCGCAGATTCGAGTTCTAAAATATAAGATGACCTTTTGGGTCATCACATGCACCATATAACAAAACCAGTTCCATTGAAAGGAACTGTAACCGGCTGAACACCAGGACTATTAGGAGGATGTATGTATAAAGGATGGGATGGATCTAGGTGAAACTCAGTAAAACCTTCAGAATTTGATGGTACATTTGCATGCAACTCAGTATTTTTCATATTATTACTCATTACAGCAGAGATGTTGAATAACAGTAGGAGAAAATATCAAATGTAGAAACTTTGTTGAGAGATAAGAACCGATGAAGCAGATATCAACCAGCACAACAAAATATCGAACTCGAAAAATCCTAATATGCGATTATGTGTACTAGAAAATAAAATTGTACCGAACTTCTTCGCAACCTGAAGAAGTAAGGCCTTCATACATCAATAGTTAAAGAGATGAAAGCGAATCACCCAGAAATCCCCAAATTTATCACCAAAAATAGAATCGTAAATCAAGCTGAAGGTGCCAAGAAACCCTAGCACAGTTACCATCGGTCGAAATGTGAAGACGAGACGAATCGATTTACCCGCTCTAATACCATGTTAAGATGATGACGGAGCAAAAATCAAGGAACAAATACACAAAAAATCCTATCTGCCATGAGAGAGGATAGACAAAGTGAGAGAAATTTTTATTTCATTAATTGGGTTCAATATTTTCTAACCCTACTAAAATATCTGAGTGTAACTCCCTTATATACAACAGTGGGCCGGGTCTTCATATATAGAATAACAAAACAAAAATTGTGCCAACTACAATTTGGGCCTAAAATAAAATGAGCCCAATTCTGTGATATCCAACAGATATGTACCAATAAGATCACCAAAGGCGTTTGTGGCACGCCACAAAAGTCATGGATAAATAAAAACAAACAAGTCCTATTTTGGTAATTCTTATTTTGGTTGGAAAATAAACAAATGGGTCATAGCTTACTTTGTTCGATTACAAAATATACTAATGGATTAGCCAATATGTCAACCCACTAAACTCCAAATGTTTTTGTTTTCGTATTTCCTATTCACCTTAGAAATGCTTATATATTAACGAATTTACTTGTGGCTATGATGATGATCCCTAAAGTTCCCAAAACTCTAAGCAATTCTTCCTTACGAACTAGAACCTATACTCCAATAATGTTTTTAGTGCTTTTACTTCCTAAATTCTTGAACATTTTATTGATATCTGCGATTCTTTTTTGGTTATTTATTCATTTTTTTCCTCAAAGATGCTTTATTGCTTTTATGATGTTTGAAAATTAAATCACCAACATGGCTATACGAGAGAAAATAGCCTGATCAATTGTTTTCCCCCCTAGAAATTAAAAGAAATAATATAGTTAGTTTTGGAAGAGAAAGCTTTAGTTTTAAAATATATTTATAAAGGAACTAATGATGATTATGGTGGATTGATAAGTATTCCTTCACGTTTATTCAAAAATTTTGAATTCGTGCCCTGATTATGAAATCAATTTTATACGAATTCGAATTTAATCGGCCCAACACGAATAAAGCTTAGCTAAGACAAGTTACAACTATACAAAGGGTTACACCTTAAATAACCCATCAAATTATTGGGTCAAAATAAAAAAAAGTATTTAATCGACGGATCAAAGCGCAATTTACATCCAAACATACAAAATTAATCAAATATCGAGATTGGAAATTAATGTGGATTTGGAAGATCTAAGGTAATAATTTAAGAAAATTATATTAGCTTTCACTCTTTTCTTTAAAAAATTAAAGTAATAAAGGATGGGGAGTAGGGTCATGCGAGCGATGTATTGACCGTTATTTATATTCATCTTGATCTGACTCATTTTGATCCAAGCAAATTTTAAACAAACTTGATCATTAAATAATTTATTTATTTGACTCGTCTAAATTTGATCCAATCTGTCCATTTGCTACCTCTAACTATCGTTGATAAGATATGTGCCTTTGTGTTTTGATGATTTAACAAACTTCGTATGAGAACCAGATAGAAAACCTGATACAAAGCCTCAAAGTGCTCGGAACAACAAGTCACATATCTGGCACAAGTTCCAATGATATCAGTCAAAGGAACAACAGAGGGAACAAATAGCTATCAGTTCCTCCTGTCACAGTACAAGTTAACTCTTTACAGTTGTTAAAGTTGCTGCACTGCATACGTAACAGTGCATCAGTCATTGTTTGAAGCATGCTGTGTACCAGATACTTGCTTACGTCATCCCAATGACCTCACTTATATATTACCAACATGAGGAAAGAGATTATACACACTTGCAAACCCTAAAACATTCATTCTCTCTCAAGTGTGCAGCCGTCTTCATTCACTCCACAGTTTGAAGAACAAAGTAGCAACAAAAGAAAGGACCAGATCCCAGCACTGAGTTCATCATGTGTCCTTAGTATTATTGTATCTTTGCTAATGTTATTCACTTATAGTTCCTTCTCAGTTTAGTTAGAAGCATCTCGTAGGATATCTTTGTAAACCATAAACCTTGTGTTTGTGTTTGACTAGAGTTAGTCAAAGTGGTGAGCTTTGTAATAGAGTTATTACAAAGAGGCTTGCAATAGAGTTATTTCAAGTAGATAGGGATTATGAGTTTAAATTTTAGGTTACAATAGGTTGTAATCTAAAGTTGCTCGGTTAGTGAAGTTAAAATCCTACGAGTGTAGGTCATAGTTTTTTCATGTAAAATACTGATGTGTTATTTACTTACCGCTGTGTGTGTGTGTGTGTTCTATGGGAACTGATAGAGAACCAGGTTCTCTATACAGTTTGGTGTACTCTACATTTACATCAATTGATATTAGAGCAGGTTCTTTCTATAAGGCTAACACCTAGAAAGGATCTACATAACTGCTCCACCTAACTTTGAAGAAGGTCAATCAACCTAGAGACCACCAAGATTTAATGGACAATACTACGGCTGGTGGAAGACAAGAATGCATGATTTTAGCATGGCTGAAAATTTGGAGCTATGATGGACCCTTCGTCCCTATGAAGACATTGTCAAGACAACAATGATAGTTCCAAAGATAAGGAAGGAGTATAATGATGTCGATCGCAAAGCTATCGAGAAAAACTTCATAGCAAAGAAGATTCCCGTCTGTGGTATTGGACCAGACGAGTACAACAAAGTCTTAGCTTGTCAATCTGCCAAGGAGATCTTGGAGGCTCTCCAAACCGCACATGAAGGAACAACTTAAGTCAAGCAGTCAAATATCGACATGCTCACTGCTGAGTATGAACTATTCAAGATGAAGGATGGTGAGTCCATTCAGAACATGCATACTCATTTCACTTCCATCATCAATGAGCTTCATTCTCTAGGAGACATCATTCTAAGGAACAAACTAGTCAGAAAAATACTCAGTGTGTTACCTGATTCTTGGGAGAGAAAAGCCAATGCAATCACGGAGGCAAAAGACCTGCAAAAGCTGACGATTGACGAACTCATTAGAAATCTAAAGACCTATGAAATGAAGAAAAAGAAGGACCATGAAAGAAGAGAGACCAAAAAGAAGAAGAACCTGGTTCTCAAAGTAGACAACAATGATTCAAGTGGTGATGATGCTGACATGTCCTATTTAACACGGAGGTTTCAGAAAATGATTCGTAGAAATGGAGGTATTCCGAAAAAAGGCAGCTCTAGCATAACAAAAGGCTATGATTGCTATCACAAATGTGAGAAGCCAGGACATTTCATCAAATAATGTCCTCTCCACAAGTAGGACCATCACAAGCACATCACAGACAAGATGGCCAAGAGGAACCTGGTTCCCGACAGAAAATTCAAGAGAAAAGATGTCGTTGATAATGTTGTGAAACAAGCTCTAGCTGCATGGGGAGATTCCTTTAGTGAATCTGAGGGCGATAATGAACAAGGGAACACCTCCATGATGGTCGTTGAAAGCGAAGCAGCAGAATATGACTCCTTTTTTGCCCTGATAATGAAATTTGATGAGGATGAAGATGATGTTGATGATGAGGTACAATTTCTAGACATTCAAAAAATTTGAAGTCTTACTCTCAAAAGAAACTGGTATCTTTAGCTAATGTCCTGATTGATGCTTACCATAACTGTATCAATGATAAAAATATTTTAACTAAGGAATTATGAGAGATAGAGTGTGCGAGATATGATTTATTGGTCGTAGTTATTGATTTAAAAGAAACCATTGAGGATTTAAAGAATGAAAAGGATGTTCTAACTGAGAAAATTGAAAAGGTAGAACATGAGAGAGATGACTTGTTGGTAGTAGTTGTGTATCTAAAGGAAACAATAAGGGAATTAAAAAGGGACAATATTTCTGTAAAAGCGTCAATAGAAAATTGCATGAACTCTAGGAAAGGAAGCGGCGAGTGAGGCACACCTTAAGCTTGAAAATGAACTCAAAAAGGTAAAATTGAGTCTTTGTGCTGAACTTGAAAGAAATGGACAACTTCAGAAAGATCTAAGCAGAGTTAAAAATGACTTAGATAAATCTCTGAAGTGGACATGGTCTTCTGATACAATCACTCCATGTATAAAAGTAATGGAGGAAACATGCAGGGAATTGGGTTTCAAAAGGAAAAAGGCCCCCTACAACCCACATTGCAAGTATGTTACTATACCTGATAACTGGATTTGCACTCATTGTAGTAATTTTAAAAATTCATGTAAAGCTAGATTTCAGCCCCAACAGAAAAACAAAGTCTTTGTTGAAAAAGTATCTATTGCTAAAGAACCTGGTCCCTATAATAAAAAATGTGTGATGCCTGCTTGGACAAGAAGAAGTTTAATTGGCCATTTTCCTCACTACAAGGGACCCAAACTTGTTTGGGTTCCTAAGTCTAATCTATGATTTCCTTGTACATGGAGCAGTGAAAGGAAGCAGCCAAAGATGGTACATGGATAGCGGCTGCTTTAAACATATGACTGAAAGCACTGACGATTTCCTTTCACTCAAAGCCCTGCAAGGTTGGAGTGTGTCCTTTGGCAATGGAAAAAGGGATACATTCTAGGAGTTGGAACAATTGGGAAGACACTTACTCACTCAATTAAGAATGTGTATTATGTGAATGGCCTGAAATACAGCCTGCTGAGTGTCTCTCAAATCTGCGACAAAGGAAACAAAGTGGAGTTATTATCAAAGTTTTGTACAGTCACCAATCTTGTGACTGGTGAAGTGGTTCTGGTGGCGAAAACATTCAAAAACATCTATGTTACTGACTTTGAGTCTCTAAACAGTGGGGATCTTACATGTTTTAGTGTTGTTGATGATGATGTTGAACTGTGGCACAGAATATTGAGATATGCAAGCATGTCCTTGTTGAACAAGCTAGCCAAGAATGACCTGATTTGTAGGCTAACAAAATCAAAGTTCAAGGATCACAAAGTGTGTAATGCATGTGTGAAAGGAAAGAAAGTTAGGTCCTCCTTCAAGCCAAAGAAGGAAGTAAGCACTTCAAGGCCACTCATCTTCTCCATATAGATCTGTGTGGACCTATGAGGATGCCCAACAGAGGAGGAAAGAAGTACATCTTTGTCATTGTAGATGACTACTCCAAATTCACATGGACCTTGCTCCTCAGAACCAAGGATGAAACTTTTCCAGTCTTTGCTGCCTTTGTAAAGCAGATTCAAGTGAAGATATGCCATAATATTGTAAGCATAAGATCTGATCATGGTACTGAGTTCGACAATACAAAATTTGATAAATTTTGTGCTGAAAATGGTATGCCATAATTTGTCAGCTCCTAGAACACCCCAACAAAATGGTATTGTGGAGAGGGAAAATAGGACTCTTAAAAACATGGCAAGGACAATACTAATTAATAGTGGTGTACTAAAGATCTTTTGGGCTGAGGTAGTGAACACTGCCTGCTATCTGATAAATAGGTGCATGATCAAGTCCCTTCTAAACAAGACTCTGTATGAATTGCTAAGCAGGAGAAAACCCAAGCTGACTTACCTGAGAACATTTGGTTGCAAATGTTTTGTTCTCAATAATGGTAAGGTAGCGCTAAGAAAATTTGATGCCAAAAGTAATAAAGGGACTTTTCTCGGATATTCTTCACAAAGCAAACCATACAAGGTCTACAACAAAAGAACTCAATGTGTAAAAGAAAGCGTACATGTAACCTTTGATGAATCACACCACTCAAGTGGGAAAGATTCACATGATAAAAATGATCAAAACGAAGAGCATTCAAAGGTTCCTAGAGAAGTCATTGATATGGAAAACGGGAAGGCAGATCTGATGGGTCAGGTCAAGGAGTCTAATGAAGAAGATGTAGCAGAGCCTCCAACTGATTCAGAGGAACCTGGTTCCTCCATTATAGCAACTGAAGCAGAAACAGAGTTGCAGATGCGGTGCAAGACACTCCTGATGCTGAGCAAAGAAGTGGCACTCACTCTTCCATGGATGATAATGATGGAGCCCACATGGTGGAACGAGAGTCTTCTCACTATGAGACTAAGGTGTCTAACTGGAAGCATAAAAGCTCACATCCTCTCTAGAATGTAATCACCCATCTGGATTCAGGTATTTAGACTAGATCAAAGACAAGAAGCATGTTTGCTTTCTCAGCTTTCCTGTCTCCAATTGAGCCTAAAAATATCAAGGAAGCATTAAAAGATGTTGACTGGATTGCTTCTATGCAAGATGAACTCCATCAATTTGAGAGGAACAGTGTGTGGCACCTGGTTCCTTGACCTTCAGATAGAACTATTATTGGAACCATGTGGGTGTTCAGAAACAAGCTTGATGAGTTTGGAAATACAACAAGAAACAAGGCCAGGTTGGTGGTTAAAGGCTATAATCAATAAGAAGGGATTGACTATGATGAGACTTTTGCTTCAGTTGCACGAATGGAAGCCATCAGAATTCTCATTGCCTTTGCATCTCATATGGAATTCAAATTATTCCAAATGGATGTCAAGAGTGCATTTTTGAATGGATATTTGAAGGAAGAAGTCTTTGTCAAACAACCACTGGCTTTGAATACCATGAGCATCCTGAACATGTATTCAAGCACGACAAGGCACTATATGGTTTAAAGCAGGTCCCTCGTGTATGGTATGAAAGGTTGTCCAGGTTCCTTCTGGAAAATGGTTTCACTAGAGGAAAAATTAACGGCACTCACTTTTTGAAGAAGAGAGGGAGGAACCTTCTAATTGTGCAAGTCTATGTTGACGACATCATATTTGGTGCAACAAATGATTCCTTATGTGAGAAGTTTGCCAAGCTTATGGGAACCGATTTTGAGAAGAGTATGATGGGGGAACTGAACGTTTTCCTAGAACTTCTGAAGAGGTTTGATATGGAAAGTTCAAAGACCATTGATACTCCTATTGCCATAGCCACTCGTCTGAACATGGACGAACCTGGTTCTCCTATGAATGAAACCATGTATCGGGGCATCATTGGTTCACTCTTGTGTCTTACATCCAGTAGACTTGACATTTTGTTTAGTGCGAGTTTATGTGCTAGATTACAATCAAGTCCAGAAGAATCTCATCTGAAAGCTACTAAGCGAATTCTGAGGTATCTCAAAGGAACACAGGACATGGTCCTCTATTATCCCTCAGGAGATAGTTTTGACTTAATTAGTTACGCTAATGCAGAATATGCTGGTTATTTGGTGGATAAGAAGAGTACATCTGGGATGGCATACTTTCTGAGGTCATGCTTGATTACATGGGGTACAAAAAAATAAAACTTTGTAGCCCTCCCCACTACAGAAGTTGAATATGTGACAGTTGTTTCCTGCTTTGCCTAATTGCTGTGGATCAAGCAATAACTTGAAGACTTAGGTGTGCTCTCTAACTGTGTGCCACTACTATGTGACAACACAAGTGCTCTCAACATGGAAAAGAACCCTGTGCAACATAAGAGGACAAAGCACATTGATGTGGGACATTATTTCCTTAGGGAAAATGTTGAAAAGGTCTCATCTGCATGAGTTTTGCAAAACAAAGGACCAGGTAGCTGATAGTTTTACCAAAATATTAAGCAGAGAGCATTTTGAAAAGAATTGGCTGGAGTTAGGACTAATCAAATTGAATTGAGAACCTGGTCCCTCAGTGACTGGCTATAGAGGAATGGCAAGGTAAATTTCTAAAAAGTATTTTCTGGTAACCTTTAACTCAATTCTATATCGTCACAAGTAAACACCCATGGCAATTACAGGGCAATCAAGCAGCTAATGACATTGCTAATTTGGTAGAAGGATGAGGCTCATATTTGCAAAAATCAGTCGGGGAACCTAGTTCCCCTGACTCAAGTTAGTAGTTCCTCTTACACTCATATGTATTTTAAACTACTAAAAGTGCCACGTCATTAAAATGTGTTCGCCCTTTTTTCCACATCTTTTAAGCCCAAACGTCACACCCGTTACAAACCGACCTGACTACCCAGTCCATTGCATCCAATAGTAATCGGTCCCTCCTTCCCTCTAAATAACCCCAAAAGACATGTCTCTCTCACAATTGTCGACATCAAAGCCATCAAACTTTCCTCTTCTCTCAAAAAACCCTTTTTCTCGTGTCTTTGCTCCTAAAACATTACAATGTCTTCTCAGAAACCAGAGCCTCCCAAAGCCACCATTGTCATTCCTACTGTGTCTTCATCTCACAAAGCACAGCAGCCCGAATCTGAGTCTCAACCTTCACCCAGTTGTAACACCCCGAAATTTTTGAAGTGTTTTAAGACCATTAAGAAGATTTATGGGTGCTAATTATATTAATTCGGGTATGAACATGACTAATAATATGAAGTATATCAATTGATCATGGTAATATATGTACGAGGTATGTTAATAATGGTTTATGGTCTAAGAAGAGCCCTAAAGCTAAGTCAAGTTGGAAATTATATGATGGGCTAAAGTTTCAAATGTGTTTGCATAAGACCCAACTTTGTACGAGAATTACTCCAAATATATAAAGGTATAGGTTGTGTACGACCTATCAAATTACATTTCTATGAGTCTAGTTTTCAATTCTTTAAACCGTTCGTCATTTGGATATTCCTACAAGAAGTTATGATCTTTTTACTAAAAGGTAGCACAACAGCCAAATAGCTACGCGAGTTGGGCGTAGCTACGCTGCCTTGAGCGTAGCTGACTCTAGCAAGCTTGTCAAAGGAAGGGGAGTTGAAGAGGAAGAGAGCGTAGCTACGCTATAGGAGGGCGTAGCTACGCATGTCATCAAAATTATAAAAATGGCCGTTTCAGGGAGAGAGAATGAAATTTCATTTTTGAGCTAGGTCTTGAATCTAGATAGGAGGAGCACATACCTCATAAAACACTTCAAGGTAAGTGTTTAAGATGCATTTGTGGCTACATAACACCATTTAATGTTAGTTCTAACATAATTCATGGATAAAAAATCCATAGGAAATGTATTGCATTTTCAAGAACACCAAAAAGAGGAAAAGTGAGATTCTTCCACCAAGAGGTAATCCCTTCACTTGAACTTCACATATATGATATACTGAAGTATGGGTAGCATATTTATGAGTTTTATTTGAAATTGTAATGGAATATTGTATGAATGCTAAGGGTAGGTCTTGAAAATGATATTTGGGCAAAAAAGAAGATGTATAGTGATGAATTGATATAAATGGATATGTCTTGAGTTTCGAATGATTCCTATAGACTTGATAACTTAATTGATGAATGAATTTAATCGAGAATCACCATTTGGATAAGATACAACACTAGTTCTTGAAATGGGTGTTCTTGAACCTAAGGTTTTGTTGGAGAAGACAATGAATAGTGACTTGATGATATTGGGTAATTAACGTAGTATCATTAATAACTCAAAGTGAATATTAAATGGTAAGAATGGAATTGAATAGGCTAATGGGTGAACCTATTGGATAACTTGGAATTGTTGAAGGCTTGTTGCCAAATGTTGAAGCCTAGATAAATATTTATGAATCTTTTCGTATTTGTTTGATGTAGTTGGGATATCTAATGGTAGATATTGAATTGTTGGCGATATTTGAGCATTTTAATCAATTGGAGCGGTGTAGTATTATTTGGAGCTTGAAGATTGAGGTACGTTGATTATGACTTACTCTTCTTGAGGGATTCTCTCTAAAAGTATGTTCTGAGTTATTACGTGATATTACTTATAAATATGCATCCGTACTTGTGGGGACAAGCGGGAAGGGTGTCACCATGTGTTTCTAAGTTTGTTGATTTGGAAGTGTCTTATGATTTTATATAGACATCTTATTTTCAAAACTTGTTTGCAAGATGACACTTGAGGAAAACTTTATAAGTTTTATTAAAACTTATATGTTGATAAGAGTATAAATTATTTGAGTACTAAAGATACGATTTCATGAAAAAGTATGTGTTTTTAAATTTGAACAATGGAGTAGCACTTGTTGTATCTTTTAAAGATTGATGTTAAAGCGCTAAAGGCATTAATATGAAAAGAAAACAGTTATTCATTTGGTTTTTTTCAAATGGTTTGGATTGGCTATGAAAATCATAATTTGATAAAAATAGATCCTTTGAATCTAATAAGCCATGAATCTATTTTTGATATTCAAATGTTTTGGGTGTTACTAATAGAGACCACCGAGATTGGTTCGAACTTTGAGTTCGTTATCATAGAACTACACGTGCCGGTATAGGGACACATTTCAAGGCTAAGTCGAGGTTTGTGGGATAAAGTCCCCCATTGAGAGAGAAAATAATCATTACTTAAAGTAATTAGGTTAAGTCGACTCGTACGGCACTACGGGAAGCCGCCCAGACAAGTAGGGTCAAATACTTATTACTAGGTCGATCTCCTAGTGGTTGTTTATTATGTCGGTGTCGATATAGTTCTCCTGGTGAAAGACAGAAATGACTTTCTTTTGTTTAGGCCTAAGGAGCCAAAAGTGATTTTAATGACTTAATGAAATTGAAATGATTTTGTATGATTTTTATTCAAAATCTTGAATTGACATAAATGTTCTAAGAATCTATATCATGGTTTGTACTTCACTTGTATTTTCATTTGAAATGATAAAGAGCATGATTTATATAATTGTTTATCACTTTATATCAAATATTGGTTGCATAGTTTTTATAAAATCGTGTCCCAGGAACTTGAGTTAGAGAGAGTCTATGACACTTATTGAGTACCGATGTGGTGTACTCAGCCCTTAAGGGACCCTCTCCAGGGCCTCGCTTACTTTACATGCTTCAGAATGAGGTATAATACGTGGCATGTGGTCAGTCTAGAATGACTCTCTTCCTGAGGTATATGGTGAGGCACCACTCCTATTTCGTGGTAGCTATCATGTTATTTTCTTAATTTATGCTAGTCGGGTATTAGCCCAAGTGTTTAATTTTATTCGTTGGTATAGAGGCTCCGTAGATAGTTGTGAAATGTTGTAGTAATGGGGTTGTACACGACATACATAAAAATATATTTATTTTACTTAGTCTCATTGTTATTATCATGAAAGGCGTCATGTGTGATTTCGAATTGGAAAATATTTTATCATTTAACTTGAAAATGTATATGATTTTCAAAGAGCTTCCGTAGTAAAATTGATTTTCATGCATATAGTTTGGGTGCATCATATGGTTTGGTTCGCTCGGATCGGGTAGTTTGTTGGATGCCGGTCAAGTGATTTTGGGTCGTGGCAAACTTGGTATCAGAGCACTAGGTTCTAAGTCGAGTCCTAGGATGTCTATGGAGTCGTGTCAAGTAGAGTCCCTCTTATCAGTGTGTTGCCGGCCACACTTATATCGGGGAGGCTAAAAGGACATTTAGGAAGTTCCACTTTATTCTTACTCTAGATCGTGCTTTGTGCCTGAAGTGAGAGACACGGTTCTCGAGCGTATTAATTATCTGATATGGTATATACAGAAGTGACGAGCACAAAACTCAAGGTTCAAGATATTACATGTGTTGCTTGGGAAGTTTGTCGGATTGTCCATAAATAGAAGGATGGTTTATGGTCAAAACTAGAGTGGAACTGATTATTCCAAGATGTACAGATGTGGTGAATAAGAATTTTCAAATGAATATTGATGGCTCATGGAAAAGAAATTGAGATAATGATGTCAGCTAGTATTGTCAGAATAGAGCCAGAAAGTACAAAATGATTGTACTGGAGATTGTGAAAGAGGGAAACTCAAAAGGGTAAGGCCCTAATCTAGAATTTAGATTTTTAGTCAAGATGTTTGTCACGACCCAAAATTCATTAAAGGTTGTGATGGCGCCGGACACCGCTGTCAGGCAAGTCAAAAATAATTACTTAATTTGGTTCTTATTTTAATATTTTTGAAATCATATTTCCTTCAATTAAAAAGTAAAAGATGAAATTTACAGAATAAATAATAATATTGTTTTTTAACAATTTCAATACAGGACAACCCATAATCACCCCAAAACTCGGTGTCACAAGTGCATGAGCCTCAACTAAGAATGTAAAATAAAATACAACATCTGTCCAGAATACAAATTTGGACAGGAGAAATATAAATACTCTGAAGGAGACTCTGCTGGTTGCAGATCATAGTATAGAATGCAGCTCACCTAAGTCCCCGCCATAACCGTGCCTCTGCGCCCACAAGGCCACTAAATATATATGTACCTACACAAAAATGTGCAGCAAGTGTAGTATGAGTATATAAATCAATGTGTACCCAGTAAGTATCCTGCCTAACCTCGAAGGAATAGTGACAAGGGGTCGACTTCGACACTTACTATAGGCTATAAATAAAATATCAATGATATAATTAAGCATAGATTATATAAAACGGTTGCAAGCTCAATATTTTGAAGTAAGTAAGCAGTTCATTTATAATTAAGAAATCTCCAAATTTATTTTCCATTATTTAACAATTTATCTCAGGCCAAGGAGGCAATATCATTTATTGTCGATTCCAAAGCAATCAATTCGATTATGCGCAAATCATGCCGAGGTCATACGGCCTGCTCAAACATAAATATTTAAATTGTGCACTACCGAGGGTCGAACGACGCGAACCATAGATGCATCTATTAAATCTGCCGAGGCGTTTGGCCCGCTCCACAAAACGATAAACACATTCACACAACCAAGTCAAGAATTTATTAAGGGCCAATTATTCAAGAAAATGCCAAATTCTCATTTAACGGTCAAAAGAACGAATTTTATCCTTTTAAAATTCCTTTACCAAGTTCAATGTGATCTAAGCAAATCACATTAACAAGAAGGTTGCAACATTGCAAGTATAGCATGATTTGGATCTTAGACTACCCGGACTTAAGCATATAGTAGCTACGCACGAACTATCGTCACCTCATGCATACGTAGCCCCCACAAATAGGAGCACATATTGAATTATTTCACCTATAGGGTTAATTCCCTCTTACAAGGTTAGAAAGGAGACTTACCTCGCTTTAAAGTTTCATAGCCGGCTCCCAAGCCTTTTCAATAACTCAAACCGATGCCCAACGCTCCAAAACTAGTCAATAAATGTGCAAACCCATAAAAATATACTCTAATTCTCACAACAATTCGATTTAAACAAATTCCCAACTCTGCTCGTAAAGTTGATAAAACTCACCCTCGGGCCCACATGCCCGGATTCCCAAACTTTTTGAAGATAAACTTTACCCATAACCTTACGAACTCAAATATATAATTTATTCTCAACTCCATGCCCATATTCGTGGTCAAAATCCAAAAATACCAAATTCTAGGTTTTCTACCAAAATTCCCACAATTTCTACTAATTTCCATGTTTAAATCCTTATACAAACCATGTATTTAACCTATAATAAGTAGGAATCACTTACCTTGTGTTTCTTGATGAAAATCTCCCCTTGAAACTCTCCAAAAATCGCCCAACCAAGTGAAAAATGGGAGAAAAATGAGCCAAGTTCCGTTCTTAAATCAATCTGCCCAGCCGATATTTTCGCACAATGCGGAACAATAGCCGCACCTGCGGCATCGCTTCTGCGACCACACCTCCGCTTCTGCGGAACTCACCCAAACATAATGCCTCTCACCTGTGGAAACATTCCCTACTTCTACGACATCGCAGGTGCGAGCTCCCCTTCCGCTCCTGCGCTTTCTTTCGCTTCTGCGCCCAACGCTTCGCTTCTGTGCTTGCGCAGATGCGGCCAAAACGCTGCACCTGCAATCCTTCCCCTGGCTGCCCTTCCCCGCTTCTGTGAGCAATTCACCGCACCCGCTATCTTGCACGTGCGGCCAAAGTCACGTAGGTACGATTAAACCAGAAGCATTAAGCTTCAGAAATTCTTAAGTCCAAAAATCGATCCGTTAACCTTCCTGAATCCACCCGAGGCCCTCGGAACCTCAACCAATTATACCAACAAGTCCTAAAATGCAATACAAACTTAGTCGAGCCTTCAAATCACGCCCAACAACATCGAAATCATGAATCGCACCCCAATTCGAGCTTAACAAACTTTAGAACTTCAAACTTATACCTTCGATGCCGAAACCTATCAAATCACGTCCGATTGACCTCAAATTGTGCACACAAGTCATAATTGACATTACAGACCTATTCCAACTTCCGAAATCAGAATTCGACCCCGATATCAAAAAGTCCACTCCCGGTCAAACTTTCCAAAAACCTTCAAATTTCCATTTTTTGCCAAATGACCCCGAAATGACCTATGGACTTCCAAATCCACTTCCGGGCGCGCCCCTAAGTCTAGAATCACTATATGGAGCTATTCCTAGGCTAAGAATCGCAAACGGACATCGATAGCATCGAAATGCACTTCAACCCAAATTTATGAAATTCTTCCAAAATGCCAACTTCCATAATAGGCGTTGAAACGCTCCCGGGTCATCCAAAACCCGATTCGGACATACACCCAAGTCCAAAATCATCATATAAACCTGCTGGAACCTTCAATTCCCAATTTCGAGGTCGTTTACTCAAAAATCCCAGTTTAGTCAATTCCTCCAACTTAAGGCTTCCGAAATTTGAATTTGCTTTCCAAATCAATTCCGAACTTCCCAAAATTAAATTTTGACCACGCGTACAAGTCATAATACCTGAAGTGAGGCTACTCAAGGCCTCAAACCACCGAACGATGCACTAGGGCTCAAAACGACCGATTGGGTCATTACATTCTCTCCAACTTAAACATACATTCGTCCTCGAACGTGCCAAGAACTGCTCTGGAGTTGTCTGAAATCACTGTTTAACACCTCGTGCACTACCCATGCTACCACAACTCAGTTGAGCACATTAGCTCGAGCAAATCTGAAGATCCTCCCCTTTATTTAGGCAAATAAGCCTTAGAGCCAAATTCCAACATCCAAAATTCTCTACTAGGTCTACTTCCAACATATGAACATTGTTTCAATCACTACGCGATGTACCAATACATGATTGTATACTCTCACTGAATTCACGCCATGCACCGCATTATTCGCATGCCCATAATAACATCCTCTGACAACAATAGCCGAAATCCCACGAATCTGATGCTCTCAACACACCTCATGACACCTATAAGTCTTGTTCCAACCCTAGAAATGCCACGACAGAGAAGATGTGTAGAACTCATAGCCACCTGCTGAATTACAATTTATGTTGTCTCTCCTCCCGATAAGTACCATTACCTCATTCTGGACTGAGTAACAATATATACTCTTTAATATGCTTCATATAAATCTGATCGCACTGATCCCAGGTCCAATAATCTCTTCTCACCCAGTACAAGCTGCTCAGGCAATAAGCTACCTCAGGCACTGCCAAAAATCTCATATGATGCCACAATGTGCCCACAAGCTACAAACTCGAATGTGATACATAAGGAAATGAACTCTGGAAGGATCTACTCAACCCACGTAACTAATTTAAACAACCGAAAAGATGTTATGAACCTTTCTCAGGAAACGAGAAGCAAAACACACAATAATAGATGTGGGAAATTGTACTCAATAACACACTGTTGCGACGTGCAACCCGATCCACACGTGATACCGTTGCGGCGTGCAACCCGATCCAACCATGATACCCATGGCGGCGTGCCACCCGGTCCAAACAACATATCCGTGGCGACGTGCCACCCGATCCATATGGCAATAAATAGGGAAGTACCCATCAAGCCAAAATGCTTATACCTATGAAATATCTGAATGTCAACCATAAGCACGCCAAATGCATAATACAAAACCTGTGGAGATTGATAGCACCATAAGCTACAAAACTCAAGCATGACTAAGGTGCAATAAATGACCTGCATCTTGAGAGCCATCCTGCTCATATAACACCACATACTATATGGGATCTCAATACGAGTGTGAATAATCAAACCGCCTCACAACCCACATGGCACAATAGAGACTACACGGAAGGGACGACAACAGAAATAAAATCCATGGCCCGAAGAACTCTCCGAAAACAACGCTCTGCTGAAATGAACACATCCGGCCTGATATAGAGCCCACATTCACATTTAGATCCATTCACGGACCTCAAGCCGATTCTGATCGTACCGCACTGGGCTAATAACCTTTCAAGGATCCACAATAACCCATGACACACAAGAACAGCCGTCAAATCCGGAACAAACTTACACAGTCCACAACCAAATGAACTGAGCGCCCTTCAGGCATAAATTCTCGCATTAGCAATGGTACCACAATCTCCATACTTGGTTTTAAATCTTTAATCAATCAAGTGACTACATGTCATACTTATACAATCTTCCCATGGGATACACTCCCATGACCTTCCGCACCAGGTAACAAATCTACACATCCATACCACCGGCCATACTAATGTTGTAAAGCAAATCAAGAATCCGCAATCAGTACGCAAAGCCTCCTACACAGGACACCGATCTCAAGTGACGCTAAAGACAATACCAGCTTACTCTAACCATCTGAATTCCTTTTCCTGCTCATCTAAGCTTGTGGCATTCTTGTCAACACTAAACCGCAACCTTGATCATCAACTTCCAATTCCCATGCTACTCACTGCAGCTAATCATGCCAATGCGCAAGAGTACACGAATTTCATCATAACTCCTGAACCACTAATAGAATACACATTTCATCATATAGGAACCTCTCACTTGACTCATTTCAGGTGAACCATTGCAACACGTGACTGAATTCACATAACTGCAGAAAATATAAACCTCAAGTAGTGGTCTAAACCACCATAACCCTTCCGGGATCCAACTACACATAACAGGCCATAATAGTCAAATGCCTCAGAATAAAATCAATTACGGCGGTCGTCAAGCCTCGCACATACCGCCACAAGTCACATGTATACTTAACATGCTGAAGGAACTGATCATTGCCACCATCATGCCAATTCAACAATTGCTAATCGATCTGAATTCTTCTAATTTACTCTGGACTTGCCTTAGGAATAATAATGGTTCCATTCAAAACATAACGAACCCAAATCCGCACTTATCCTGAGTGACCTCATTTCGCGAGACCATGTTGTCTCAAAACCTACGAACCATCTCATATCATCCTTATGCGAATATTCGCGTCTTTAACCGGTACACCCATTCTGATAATTCCTCTACGAATCCGAAGTTACTTTCCCCCATTCCTCCAATGCTACACCATAGACCAAAGATAACGTAGAACACTCCCGGCCCCTTATATAATCCACTGCAAAAGCTCGATACTTAACCATACTACAGACTCAAAATCCTGAGGTACCGCACTTTAACTTTTGAATCCACTAGGACCGTCGTTGAGAGTCACCCACTCTGGCTTGTTCCCGAATATAACCAACTCCAAGGACTTGCTATCACATGAACACTCTCTCAAAGAAGCACCCGGCTGGATCACTTTCCTTGTACTTCACATCTACGCGAAGCATAAACTCTGAGTCTTCCCAAAACCTGAACATGAATTGATAAGGCCAATTACAGCACACATTCCTCAAATCCTTGGCTCAAATTACCATTGATGTTCTCTTTCTTTAGTCGTAATAACCCACCAATATGTCGATAACCAGAAACCTCACAAGTAGACAACTATGCAATCCAATCGTAGGCGTTGGGGTTCTCCCACTTAAGCTTGAAGCTACCATTACATGACCCCAGAACCTACTAAGATTCCTTATCCCCTATTGACATGATTTTTCACAATCAACCCGCCAAATTCCTCGAAATCCTTATGTTAAATATTTCATGAACATTCTGAATCACTAGCCACATTCACATATTCGACCTCTTACTGGATAGCCAGTAAAATCCTTCATAGAGGCTTCGTCAACACCACACGACTACTAACCTGCTCACAGGAGATAACCCACATGTGAAAATTACATGCCGACATCTTCCAACAGCGCTGCACCGAGTACAATTACTACGAAATCAATAAACAACTCTGAGCCCGTGCTCATTCACTAGTTGTACAAGTTCGTTCACTCCCCATTGACATCAACTAGAGGCGCGACAATACATTCCAATCCAAATTCATGTTGTATCCCTCTTCGTATTAAGAAACTACCTCCTGTCACACCCAATCTTCCTCAATATAGCAGCCAATATTTCAAATTACGCCCGTAGACCTAGTCACTGTCCACCATGAATCCCAAATCACTCTAACCTTCCCCAAGGCATATAGTAATCCTACCACAGAACCCATATGCTACTCTGCCACTCTCCTACTTTGGTCAAACCCTCTCCTTTAAGCAACTACCTGACTTTTGTTTCTCACACTTGGCCTTCTAGAAATTTAACCACCGCAAGACATCTCTCACATGTCCTTCCTCATCCTTCGCTGCCCAGTTATTGCCTTAACTCAATATCTATCTCTGTAGCACTTGAATCAATAGATCGCTACCAACTTTAAACCCCTACGAAGATCATCTTTCTCAAGCCGTCAACATTAGAAATACCTATTTAAATTCCGGAATTACTACACTCTGGTGTCTCTGACAACCGCTTCTCCAACACCATCTCACACTACTCTACCCCGAAGGTAAATTGATGAAGACCATGACACTGGTGAACCTTAACGCGTTCAACAGGGACGACGACACCACATCACAGATGAAAATTCCACCACGCTCGAAAATACCAAGTCTCGTTACTCCATCAACCCAAACCTGAATATTTATAGTCTGATTGCCTTTCCTCCGCCAGAAATGATATACCGAATCTCTGAATCATGCACTGAGTAAACCTCCTTCCAAGTCATTAACTGCCTCGACGCATAGACAAGCGTCCTACCATTACATAAACACTGTGCGATAGCAATGCATGAACTATCATAACAATCAATGCCAAATCTCAAAACCTTAGGTCATACTGATACTAAGCTGAAACGACAGAAAAGCATTCCACAAGGCGACGACAATAGCCCAAAGAAAATACACAGTGAGAAACATCCTGCACCACATCTATAGTACCATTACAATTCCTCGATTCCAAATTTATAACAAGCGCTTCATGTCGCATAAGATTGAATAGGAAGGAAATGAAGGCATAAGCCTCAAAGGAATCAAATCGCACGATGAGGAATCAAGAATGAAAGTGCTCCTAACTGTCTTGTAGGCTCTCGAAGATAAGTACAGACGTTTTCGTACCGATCCGCAAGACTTTACTAGACTCGCTCATGACTCGTGAGAACTAAGTGAACCTAGTGCTCTGATACTATATTGTCATGACCTAAAATTCATTAAAGGTTGTGATGGCACCTGACACCGCTGTCAGGCAAGCCAAAAGTAAATACTTAATTTGGTTCTCATTTTAATATTTTTGAAATCATATTTTCTTCAATTAAAAAGTAAAAGATGGAATTTACAGAATAAATAATAATATTTCTTTTTAACAATTTCAATACAGGACAACCCATAATCACCCCAAAACCCGTTGTCATAAGTGCATGAGCCTCAACTAGGAATATAAAATAAAATACAACATCTGTCCGGAATACAAATTTGGAAAGGAGAAATATAAATACTCTAAAAGAGACTCTGCTGGTTGCGGATCGTAGTATAGAATTTAGCTCACCTAAGTCCCCGCCATAACCGCACCTCTGTGCTCACAAGGCCACTAAACATATATGTACCTGCACAAAAATATGCAGCAAGCGTAGTATGAGTACATAAATCAATGCGCACCCAGAGTATTGAATGTGCAGCAAGTGTAGTATGAGTACAAAAATGTGCAGCAAGTGTATTGAATTATTTCACCCATGGGATTAATTCCCTCTTACAAGGTTAGAAAGGAGACTTATCTCGCTTCAAAGTTCCATAGTCGGCTCCCAAGCCTTTCCAACAACTCAAACCGATGCCCAATGCTCCAAAACTAGTCAATAAATGTGCAAACCCATAAAAATATACTCTAATTCTCACAACAATTCGATTTAAACAAATTTCCAACTCCGCTCGTAAAGTTGATAAAAATCACCCTCGGTCCCACGCGCCCGGATTTCCACAATTTTCGAAGACAAACTTTACCCATAACCTCATGAACTCAAATATATAATTTATTCTCAATTCCATGCCCATATTCGTTGTTAAAATTCAAAAATATCAAATTCTAGGTTTTCTACCAAAACTTCCACAATTTCTACTAATTTTCATGTTTAAATCCTTATACAAACCATGTATTTAACCTATAATAAGTAGGAATCACTTACCTTGTGTTGCTTGATGAAAATCTTCCCTTGAAGCTCTCCAAAAATCGCCCAACCAAGTGAAAAATGGGAGAAAAATGACACCTGCGGCATCGCTTCTGCAAACACGCCTCCGCTTCTGCGGAACTCACCCAAACACAATGCCTTGCACCTGCTGAAACATTCCCCGCTTCTGCGACATCGCAGGTGCGAGCTCCCCTTCCGCTTCGATGCCCCACGCTTCGCTTCTGCGATTGTGTAGATGCAGCCAAAACTCCGCACCTGTTGTCCTTCCCATGGCTGGCCTTCTCCGCTTATGCGAGCAATTCGCCGCACCCACAATCTCGCACCTGCGGCCAAAGTCACGCAAGTGCGATTACACCATAAGCATTAAGCTTCAGAAATTTTTAAGTCCAAAAATCGATCTGTTAACTTTTCGGAATCTACCTGAGGCCCTCGGAACCTCAACTATTTATACCAACGAGTCCAAAAATGCAATACGGACTTAGTCGAGCCTTCAAATTAAGCCCAACAACATCGAAATCATGAATCACACCCCAATTCGAGCTTAACGAACTTTAAAACTTCAAACTTCTACTTTCGATGCTGAAACCTATCAAATCACGTCCGATTGACCTCAAATTTTGCACACAAGTCATAATTGACATTACGGACCTACTTCAACTTCCGAAATCAGAATCTGACCCCGATATCAAAAAGTCCACTCCCGGTCAAACTTTTTAAAAACCTTCAAATTTCTATTTTTTCCCAAATGATCCCGAAATGACCTACGGACCTTCAAATCAACTTCCGGATGCACCCCTAAGTCCAGAATCACCATACAGAGCTATTCCCAGACTTAGAATCCCAAACAGACATCGATAGCATCGAAATGTACTTCCATGATAGGCGTCGAAATACTCTCGGGTCATCCAAAACCCGATCCGGATATACGCCCAAGTCCAAAATTATCATACGAACCTTCTAGAAACTTCAATTCCCGATCCCGAAGTCGTTTACTTAAAAATCCTAGTTTAATTAATTCCTCCAACTTAAGGTTACCGATATTTGAATTTTCTTTCCAAATCAACTTTGAACTTCCCGAAATTAAATTCCGACCACACGTACAAGTCATAATACCTAAAGTGAATCTACTCAAGGCCTCAAATCGCCGAACGACGCACTAGGGCTCAAAATGACCGTTCGGGTCATTACAATGTTAGAACGATCGATCACTGTAACGGTCACCACTAATGAGTACGGCAAAGCTACAAAGAAGAAAACATAATGGTTTCAAGATAAATGGGAAGTTTTTATCTCAAATTATCATGATCAAATGTCGAGGAATGATAAAAATCGAATTGGTAAGAGAATGTGAATCAACCACGTTCGTAGCAATCACATGGTGACTTATAAGAACGAAGACTTATTTGGGATAATGTCAAGAATACCCAAATGCATCTCTAAAAAAAGAGGGTGGAAGAAAACCTTCAAGATTTTCAAAAGGTGAACAAGTCAAGATACAAGATATGATCCTCACTCTCACTATGGATTGGGAGACTCTCGACATGATGAGGTTGTCATTATGGTAATGTCACATGTAAGGAAGTAAATTGTAAGAAATAAAGTATCACGTATGGGCACAAATTCAGGGTATTCGAAGCATATCATAAGTATGAGAAGGGTAGATGAACCTTGAATGTCTCCCAGTTAACGAATGAGATACTAACATATGTTAACATACAATGATACATACCAAAGTATGCATGGATGAGATAGGTGTACTTAAATGGGTAAGTGAAAAAAAAATATTAAGGCATGATATACACAAAGGTGTAACTTGAAAAGGTACAAAAAGCAACATAGGTTACCAGAGAAGGTAAAATAATGTGGAATGATAACATTGAGTTTGACTAGTTGGGATCTATCCTTTTGAACTTGTGGGAATTGAAAATTTTCAAATGTAAGCTCCAAAGTACTTATGCATGTATAAAGTGGAGCGATAAAATTAGAATTTGATGGACCCATATGAATTATGAGAAACGAATGTTTGAAATGATGTATGAGGCAAAGTAACAATTTATGACAAGTATTCAATACTATATATGTTGTTGGAGCTGGGCTGCAAACTATAAGAGTTTACTTTTTATCTTTCTCAGAGCAGTCTGATCACTTAAGGCCCAAGAACTTGAATATGGTAAGGGTACGTGTGGGAGTTGAGAGGTTACAAGTGTCCAAATATTATGGAGTGATGCATCAGGAATCCCTAATATATTATGCACGGGGAAGAGGTTGAAGATACTATGAAAGTACAAAATAAATTATCGTACGATGATCGGGTACCCACAAACTAGATTCCATGAATAATAAAAATTATACAAGTACTTATATTAATTGCACGAAGCATGATGATGTAAATATGGGATATTGACTATAGTTATGATGATGACATGAAGATAGATTATGCGCTTCTTATATGTAGCATTCTGAAAATGGTGTATGTTATGGAAAATTAAATGAATGTTATATGGGTTTAGTAAGGGGGAGTCGTACTTGTTAAAATACATAAGCATGGACTGCGAGGTGTAAGGTGTTCGTACTTGCTAGAAAGGTATTTCAGCATGGATTGAAGGGTATAATATCAGAAAGGGATTCTAAAGATAAAACAAACTTGAAAGGTGATATGCTAACCATATTATTATTGTAAGGGCAGGAAATGATGATACTTAGCAAGTATATCCTAATAGAATTATCACTTGGGAGTTGGAAGCCTACAATCCATGATAATATTCCTATGGTAGGCATAATAGCAAATACAATCTGAATTTATGGTAGAGAAGTATCGCAAAGGACATGGTAGTATCTGTGAATTGGTTAAGGTTAACAGAAAAAAAATATGTACACTGATGTTCGGGAATGGATAGTAGACCTATGCCACAAGGAGGAAGTAGAATGAATATTTGGTAGACACTTGTTAGCTATGGTATTATCAAATTGAGATCTAAAGGAAACTCAAAAATTACAAGTGCAAGTGGAGGTATAATCACCCACGTGATGGATGGACCTAAGTAAGATAAATATATTTCTAGTCTTCGGATGGAATAAAAGAATATTATAGAAAGATTTGGTAACTAGAGAATCAAGAGTCATATGAGGATAAACTATGCTTAGAAGTAGTTTTATGTAAATATGAAAGTCTTTGAATGAAAGAATTTTTTTTTAATGTATGCAAGAAATGCTCTTTCATGTGCGACTTGGTGTATACATAATAAAAATAGAATACAGATATGCATGGTAGTAATATGTATTGCAATATAGAGTTACCGATGTTGGAATGCGCGAGGTATATATATGCAATTGTTTAAAATTATAAAGAAGTATTTGATACAATTCTAGTATATGCGCGGCCACGTGGGGCTTAGATATTTTGTTGTTATAAGTTGAAGATGTATGTGCGGCCATGTGGGTCCTACATAGTTTGTTGTTGTGCATTGAGTATGTATGTGTGGCCGTGTGGGCCTTAGACATCATATTATGTTATAGATATTTAATTGTTGATCTATGTTAAAATTGGTGCGCATGTGAGGGCTTGTTCTGGACAGTTGAATTTTTAGATAGTCCCAGTTACAAGGGATACTCTATCGAAAAATTTAAGAATTTGGAAAGTTAGCCAAATTTTGGGGACTTAAGAAAGTTAAAATTTTGGAAGAACATCTAAGATCCATATGAAGACAGGAATGGTTAAGGATGATGGTTAAGGTGAAAGGAGGATAATATTGTTCCTAATAATGACTTGCAAAACATTCGAGGACGAATGTTCTTAAGTGGGGGAAAATATAACACCCCAAAAAATTTTAAAGTGTTTTAAGACCATTAAGAAGATTGACAGGTGATAATTATATTAATTCGGGTATGAACATGACTAATAATATGAAGTATATTAATTGATCATGGTAATATGCGTACGAGGTATATTAATAATGGTTTATGGTCTAAGAAGAGCCCTAAGGTTAAGTCAAGTTGGAAACTATATGATGGGCTAATGTTTCAAATGTATTTGCATAAGACCCAACTTTGGACGAGCATAACTCCAAATAAATGAAGATTTATGTGGTATAAAGCCTGTCAAATTAAATGTCTATGAGTCTAGTTTTCAATTCTTTAAACCGTTTTTCATTTGGATATTCCTACAAGAAGTTATGATCTTTTTAGTAAAAGGTAGCACAATATCCATGTAGCTACGCGAGCTGTGCGTAGCTACGCTGCCTTGAGCGTAGCTGATTCCAGAAAACTTGTCAAAGGAAGGGGAGCTAAATAGGAAGTGAGCGCAGCTAAGATGGAGGAGGGCGTAGCTATGCATGTCATCAAAATTATAAAAATGGCCATTTCGGGGAGAGAGAATGAAATTTCATTTTTGAGCTAGGTGTTGAATCTAGAGAGAAGGAGGAGCACAACCATCATCAAACATTTCCAGATAAGTGTTTAATATGCATTTGTGTCTACATAAAACCATTAATATTAGTTCTAGCATCATTCATGGATCAAAATCCATAGGAAATATATTGAATCTTCAAGAATATCAAAAAAGGAAAAGTGAGATTCTTCCACCAAGAGATAATCCCTTCACTTGAGTTTCACATATATGATATATTGAAGCATGGGTAGCATGTAAATAAGTTTTATTTGAAGTTGTAACGGAATATTGTATGAACCCTAAGGATGGGTTTTAAAAATGATATTCTGGGAAAAGAAGAAGATGAATAGTGATGAATTGATATAAATGGATAGTCTTGAGTTTCTAATGATTCCTATAGACTTGATAACTTAATTGATGAAAGAATTAAATCGAGAAATACCATTTGGATAAGATACAACACTAGTTCTTGAAATGAGTGTTCTTGAACCTAGAATTTTATTGGAGAAGACAATGAATAGTGACTTGATGATACTGGATAGTTAACGTAGTATCATTAATGACTCCAAATGAGTATTAAATGGTAAGGGGCTAATGGGTCAACCTATTGGATAACTTGGAATGGTTGAAGGCTTGTTGCCGAAGTTTGAAGCCTAAATAGATATTTATGAATCTTTTCGTATTTATTTGATGTAGTTGGAATATCTAATGGTAGATATTGAATTGTTGGCGATATTTGAGAATTTTAATCAATTGGAGCGGTGTAGTATTATTTGGAGTTTGAAGATTGAGGTAAGTTAATTATAACTTACTCTTCTCGAGGGATTCTCTATAAAAACATGTTTTGAGTTAATACGTGATATTACTTATAAATGTGCATCCGTACTTGTGGGGACAAGCGGGAAGGATGTCACCATGTATTTTTAAGTTTGTTGATTTTGCAGTGTCATGTGATTTTATATAGATATCTTATTTTTAAAACTTATTTGCAAGATGACACTTGAGGAAAATGTTATAAGTTTTATTAAAACTTATGTGTTGATAAGAGTATAAATTATTAGAGTACTAAAGATACGTTTTCATGCAAAAGTATGTGTTTTTAAATTTGAACAATGGAGTAGCACTTATTGTATTTTTAAATTGATGTTAACGAGCTAAAGGCATTAATATGAAAAAAAATTATTTATTTAATTTTGATCAAATAGTTTGGATTAGCTATGAAAAGCATGACTTGATAAAATAGATCCTTTGAGGCTAATAAGTCATGTCTATTTTTGATATTCAAATGTTTTGGGAGTTACTAGTAGAGATCACCAAGATTGGTTCGAATATTGAGTTCGTTACCATGGAACTACACGTGCCGGTGTAGGGACACATTCCAAGGTTAAGCCGAGGTTTGTAGGATAAAGTCCCCCATTGAGAGGGAAAATATTCATTACTTAAAGTAATGAGGTTAAGTCGACTCGTACGGCACAACGGGAAGCCGCCCAGACAAGTAGAGTCAAATACTTGTTGCTAGGTCAATCACCTAGTAGTTGTTTATTATATCGGTGTCGGTATAGTACTTCCGGTTAAAGATAAATAAGACTTTCTTATGTTTAGGCCTAAGGAGACGAAAGTGATTTCAATGACTTAATGAAATTGAAATGGTTTTGTATGATTTTTATTCAAAATCTTGGATTGACATAAATGTTCTAAGAATATATATCATGGTTTATAGTTCAGTTGTTTTTTTCATTTGAAATGATAAAGAGCATGATTTCTATAATTGTTTATCACTTTATATCAAATATTGGCTGCATAGTTTATGTAAAATCTTGTCATATGAACTTGAGTTAGAGAGAGTTTATGACACTTATTGAGCACCGTTGTGGTGTACTCAGTACTTAGGGGCCCCCTCCAGGGCCCTGCTTACTTTATATGTTTCAGAATGAGTTATGATACATAGTATGCAGTCAACGCTAGGATGACTCTCTTCCTGAGGTATATGGTGAAGCACCACTCCTATTTCGTGGTAGCTATCATGTTATTTTCTTAATTTATGCTAGTCGAGTATTAGCCTAGAGGCACCATAGATAGTTCTGAAAAATTGTAGTAATGAGGTTGTACATGACATACATGAAAATATATTTATTTTACTTAGTCTTATTGTATTATCATGAAAGGCGTCTTGTGTAATTTCAAAATGAAAAATATTTTATCATTTAACTTGAAAATGTATATAATTTTCAAAGAGCTTCCGTAGTTAAATTGGTTTTCATGCATATGGTTTGGGTGCATCATATGGTTTGGGTCACTCTGGTCGGGAAGTGTGTCGAGTGCTGGTCACAGGGTTTTGGGTCACAAGAAGTTTCTCGCGACAACCACTCTCTCTGATACGCCAGTAAAAATGGCAGAAGACGGACTAGTAGATGGAGAAGAGGGAACAGAGATTTTGAGTCAGCGGGTTAGGAAGGAAATTGTAGCCCAAGAGGTTGTTGCTAGTCTTGGTGAAGCATCTGTGTGTCTACTACTCCTTCTGCTCCAACTTTTGATCTGAACAGTGTTTCACCATCAAGTAACGCCACTCTCGCTTCTTTTGATTTTACATTGTTAGATGTGAGTGAAAAAGAAGCCATAGAAAACATGTTACTTATTGCTACTAAAGGGAGTTTGGTGGGGGAGTATGTGTCTGGTGATGTGAGTGTTGAAACTCAGGGGGAAAAGAAGGGGAATGGGGATGGAAGCGGGGAACTGGTGCCTCAAGGTTACTTGGTACTAGTTAGTACTACAGGGGAGCTAACAGAGGGACCTGCTCCCGCTGCCCAAGAAGAGCACTCTGCTCCTACTTGGGATGAAACTCCACGCTCCACTAAAAAGCCCCTGGACAGTACTGACCCTCTTCCTTCCCCTCATCTAGATGCAGTTCCATTAGATTTTGTGATTCCTGAGATGAAGCCTTTGTCTGAAGAAGATGAAAGTGAGGAGGATTATGATGATATGCCTGTGGCACAGTTTATATCTGCTAGAAGTAGTAGGTCAGTCTCCCAAGAGCCCGTTTTTAAATGACCCACTACAAGGCAGCAGAAGAAAGAAGCCCTTGAAAATGCTTTGAAAAGAATAAGGAGAAAAATAAAAGAAGAAGATTGGTGAAAGGGGGAAAATTAGTGAATCAGGAGGATCTGCCTCCGGTAAATATTGTGGATTTTGAGGACGAAGATGTGAATGAGAAACCTGCTTCCCTTATTCGTAAATCCTCTAAGAACTCTGTGATTGAGAAGTCCACGAAAGGATCGTTTGTGAAAGTGTTGAGAATGATAAAGAGAAGAGTGTTGAAAAGAAGGAGTCTGGTGAGAAAAGCAAGTCTGGGAGGAAGGAGAAAAGTGTCAAAAATAAGAAATCTCATAATAGAAAGGCAAGTGACAGTGAGGAACTGGTTCCTCCAAGAAAGTCAGGGTGAAAGTGTCTGAAGTTGACAGAAGAGAAAAGTTGAAGAAGCAAAAAGTGTTATGGGGTAGAGTGTTTGATGCTGACATTCTTGACATGTTAGGCATGAGACACCTGGTTGAAATTTGTGAGTTTCAGAAGTAGACTTATCTCTTTACCGTTCAGAGTCCCAAAGTCTATGAAGAGGAAGTTCGCAGTTTCTACGCGGATCTATTCACTGTGGAAGATGACAATATCTGCCTGAAGGTCAATGGAGTGGATTTTGTGATGGATGAACTTGTACTGGGAGTATCTTGGATGTGCCCACTGAGGGGATCTCGTCTGTTGAAGGGACATGTTCCTCCGACTTTAGGAAGGTCATTCTAAAGCCTCGGGCTGTTTAGAGGGGAACGGATGCGCAAGAAGGCCCTGTTTCTAGAATACCAGCTCATGTTTGAGATGGTGAACAAGGTCCTACTCCCTTGCACGGAAAGACGTTCCATCACTTCAATAGAGGATATATTCCTCCTGGAGGCATTGAATGGATACACTACTATCAACCGGCCTGGAATCATGATTAAACATACGAAAAAGATGGCAGACTTCAAGGATGGGAACCATGATTTGTCTTATGGGTTCCTGCTCACCAGAGTGTTTGAATATTTCAAAGTTCCCTTGGGAAGAGAAGCTGTGGGAACTGTAAAGCAAACGTTCTCAATGACTACCTTGGATGAGTATGAGTGTATCGACAAAAAAGGGGGAGTTGGCAGCAATTCTACAATTTCTCAGCTAATTGATGCTCAAATTATTGCGAACGGGAAAATAAGGAGGCTGAAGGCTAGGAATGCCATTCTTGAGGGACATCTCGGTCAAGCCAAAGAGGAACCTGGTTCTAGCAGTGCATAGGGTACAGAGGTTGCCCACTTGACGGCTGAAAATACAGACCTGAGGAAACAGGTTGAGAACCTAAAAGAGCAGCTGATAAATGAGCAGCAGTCTACAAACGCTCGAGTGGATGTTCTTCTCAAAGCCCTTGCCCCTTCATCCTTCCCTCCCTCTATAGTGCCCCTTAAACAGTCCCCTTGTCAGTGTCCAATTTATTTGTGCTTGTCTTAGTCCTACTATCCTGTTTTGGGTTGTTGTTCTTACCACTGTAGTACTTTAAGTTTGTTTATTTTGTGGATGTTTTATAAAAATGGTACTACTGCCTATGTTTTTCTTCTCTAATTAATTAATGAGCATCTCAGTCTTTTGTTATGCATGTTATACTCTTATGCTTTGTTATTAACCATGTTGTGTACACAGAAGTGGCATGATGCTGGACTTCTTTTTGTGTTTACTTGCATAATTGTTTTTATGATGCCAAAAGATGGAAGAAAAATTGAAGGGGAGAAACAGGTTCTCAGGGGGAATATGACTAATCTGCAGGGGGAATCATATGGTGATCTGGTTCTTAGGGGGAACTTCCATTCTAAGTTTGTCATCATCAAAAGGGGAAAAATTGATAAGATATGTACCTTTGTTTTTTGATGATTTAACAAACTTCATATGAGAACGAACCTGATACAAAGTCTCAAAGTGCTCGGAATAACAAGTCACATGTCTGGTACAAGTTCCAATGATATCAGTCAAAGGAACAGCAGAGGGAATAGATAGCTATCAGTTCCTCCGGTCACACTACAAGTCAACTCTTTACAGTTGTTAAAGCTATTGCACGGTTGCATTGCACACGCAACAGTGCAGCAGACACTTTTTGAAGTATGTTGTGTACGGAATACTTACTTACATCATCCCAATGACCTCACTTATATATTACCAATATGAGGCAAGGGATTACACACACTTACAAACCCTAAAATATTAATTCTCTCTCAAGTGTGTAGTCACCTTCATTCACTCCAAGGCTTGAAGAACAAAGTAGCAACAGAAGAAAGGATCAGATCTCAGCACTGAGTTCATCGTGTGTCCTTAGTATTGTTGTATCTATGTTAATGTTAGTCACTTGTAATTCCTACTCAGCTTAGTTAGAAGCATCTCGTAGGATATCTTTGTAAACCATAAACCTTGTGTTTGTATTTGACTAGAGTTAGTCAAAGTGGTGGGCTTCTCTATTACAAAGAGGCTTGCAATAGAGTTATTGCAAGTAGGTGAAGGATTAAGAGTTTAATTCCTAGGTTACAATATGTTGTAATCTAAAGTTGCTCAGTTAGTGAAGTTGAAATCTTACGATTGTAGGTCGTGATTTTTAATCCCATGAGTTGGGAGTTTTTCACGTATAATACTGTTGTATTATTTACTTATTGCTTTGTGTGTGTTCTATGGGAACTGATAAAGAATCAGATTCTCTATACAGTTTGGTGGACTCTAAGTTTACATAAATCGTGCATGATATTCACGTTCTCCGTTTACAAAAGATTTAAAACTGTGCTCATAACCAAAAAAATATTTATTTCCAAGGTCATAAATATTAAATCATGACCGAACCAAGAAGAAAGTAATTATCTCGACCGGACTATAGTAAATTCTTCTGCAATCAAATTACTAATATAAAGTAATTATTAAATATATATTTCATAGCATCAGGTGACCAAGTATAATGGTGGAGCCAGAAATTCATATTTTAATAATAATTAAAAAATGGTAGTGTATCACTATTGGGATTTGGACATGTGACCTAAAGTAATTTGTAATTAAACATCCTTTATTATTGGATCATAATCTTTTCTTTTGTCAAGAGGATTTAACAGTAAAAGAAATTTGTTTGATACTATTTGCGCAATATAATTTTTTGGGGAAAAAGATTCAATCGAACCTCATGTCTCCCTTTAGCTCGGCCACTTACCAAATATGTAACCCTATTTGTTTGAATTTACTAAATTTATGTGACAACAATGAGTAGAATTAAAGAACTCTCAATACCTTCATAAATCAAAAGCGGTACAGAACTAGCGAGAGTTGAATTAAAGTACCCCTAGTACACATCATATATCTAATGCAGACTCATTAATTGCTCAAAATACACAAAAAATGTTCTTTTATATTGAAAATAAAAAGAGAAAGAAGATAAAAAGTCTCAAGTATTAATGTGAAGAAGTTAAGAATTCACAAAGATAGAGGGGTTTGGCCCTTGGGTACTTTGAATTATACAAACAATTTTTTAAACTTCGATTGCACGTTTGGGAAGGGAAGCCCAAGGTCAAAGAACAGACAAGAAGGGTTTTAAACGAGGGGTTAGATTTCTGGAGTTTCACTAAATTTTAAGTCCCCAAAATATGGCATTTGACTCACTGAAACATCCACTTTTTAAATAAATACATTTTAAATAAATTATGTTGGGATACTTTGTAATCTTTAATTATTATTATCTCTGTCTCAAATTATCTGTCGTTATTTTTAAAAATAATTATTTCAAATTATTTGTCATTTTAGAAGTTCAAGACAAAATTAATTTTTTTCCCTATTTTATCCTTAATAGTATTAAAGATGGAAATAGCGCATAAATAGAGTAAATATTCAATGAAGAGAGATTATATCTTAAGACATAAATAAGGGTAAAATAGTCCAAAATCCTAATATTTTCTTGAGGAACGTGTAAAAGAGAAACAAGACAAATAATTTGAGATGGAAGAAATATATATTATCTAGACATGGTTGTCAATTAAAGCACGAGAAATTCAAATTAAAATAAAAAGGTTAATTTTTGGAAGAAACTTCAAACTTTCAAATAATTCCATTATTGTTATTATAGGAAGACTTACATAATTGCTTTCAAGAAGCAAGAAGTCTGAGGAAATCCATGGCTTGGTTTTCAATAAAGTCAGAATATCGAAGGAAATTGACCCGTGCGGTGCTTATTTAAATATAATAAAGTGAAAGGCCAACTTAAACTTAGGTAGTTGAATTTTAGCTAAGAAAAACCTAGGTAATAAAAAATTACTGTGTGGTAAACACAAACCCTTAACATAAATGATCATGCACGTGAAAACCAAAGAGAATAGTAGGTGGGGAACCCCATTTTGGATCTTTACATTACTGTGCTACTGTTAACTTTGCAATGAATGTCATAATTTAAGCTCTTGAACTTCTCTTAACTTAACAATTGAACAAGCAAAGAAAAAGAAATGAACACGTAGGTTATTTTCGAATTAAAAAAATGTGAACAAAGTGAAAGCATTGACTCGATTATTACTTATTTTCACCACTAAGATTGTGATGGGGCGGCAGAGGTTTCGGATTCAAAATCTGAGAACGAAATAGCCTTTGATAGGAGTGTTTTATCTCTTAAAGCAGGATGTTTCGGTCCGAATCCGGATATATTCAGTATCAAAATGAGTATCAGACACCGGGTGAAAAGTCAAAAATAAAAGATTACTACTACTTAATTCCATTTTTCCCATCTTTCTTACTGTCTTTTTCTTTAATTTGGTAATTCATTTTGCCTCGTTTGCACTCTTGCTAAGCGAGAAATGAAAGTGGAGTTGGTAACAGAGCGGACTGCGTTCGTACACCTTTACTGCTTGTTTTATTTTCCTTTTCTTCTTTCATTTTGTAAGTCACAACTCACAAGATTTAATTAGTACTTCTCTCTTATTTTAACTTGTCCCATTTTGTATTATTCTTAAAAAATTAATTAAATATTTTTTTACTAAATTCACATTAATGGTACTTGGAGAATCTAAATTTGAAAACTAGTAGGCAAATTAGTTGGGAAATAGTTGTTTAATAATAAGGGAAAAATTGAAAATAAAATAATTATTTTTCTCTTAATTTTCTAAAGTGGACAAGTAATAGGAAAAATCTATTTTAGTATATTGGACAAGTAAAAGGAACTAAGTACCTTATTCTTTTTTCTTTTTCTTTTTTTAATTTGTTTTTTCTCTTGAGCTTATCAGCAGGTTAGTTCCAGCTTTCCCTAACCTATAACTTCAAACCCATATTGTAACGACTAATGTTTTCACTATTCTGTTTTCTTTCAATGTTCATACATATGTATATTAAATACTTTTGCTGGTAAACTTATTCTTTTGTAGGTGAAGAAGATTTAAATCAAAGATTTGTATTAAATAATATTATTATAATCATCAAAGGTTGTGGGGAGGGGTAAGTATGTCTTCATCCTTAATTATAGGTTTCGGTTTCGAGTCCTGAGTAAGAAGTTGACTTTGGTATCTAGGAGCACTTAACCCCGTAACTTCCAGTAAGCTAGTTACATTTAAAATAATATTATTCCATTGAAGGAATAATTAGTCTTTTGAGATTTTTTTTGTAACTTTTTTTATATCCACAACCAATCCTAAAATTGATGAAAAATAAAAAAGAAAGGAAGAATAAATAAATGTTTCTTAGCATTTTTTCAAGTATTTAAGGAAAAGAGATACTCCATTAGGTAAAAGTTCAAATACAAAAGTTTAGGATTTACCTACTAATTCAACTTTCAAGGCCAAAAAATGTCTAAGGACTTGAAAAATATTAGGACAAGAAAGTCAAAATCAGCTGAGTAAAAGCTTTTGAATTTGTTTGTGGACCCCAAAAGGGTCAACTAGGGTAGTTTAACACTGTTCTAATTTAGGACTTATTGTCCCTAAAATACCCCTCAAGTTTTCATAATAAGATAAGCTGCCCTTAATTACCTTAGCTGGAGAGTATCTTTGAGTATAGTCAATTACTTACTTTAGCAGAAACTGTATTCAATCTGACAAGTCAGTGGAATAGAAGCTGAGAAAGAATGGAATAGAAGGAAATGGATTTTTGGATCCTGAGAAAACTATAGCTTCTAAATATTTAAAAAATAATCATAAGTCTGTGGCTAGTCTCATAGGGAATTTTACATCTTAATATAATTTTGCGCTTTTGCCTTGGGAAATGTTTTTGGTCTGTGACTCTGAGCTTCCAAATAGCTATTCAAACTACAGGTAATTTATAAAATATTAGTACTTGGAAGTTTGCTTTGTCTTGAATATATACACATTAATTTATCTCCTACATATATAATAATTAATCATGGACTTAAGCTCAATATAGTCATGAAAACAACAATTAATATCCTAATCCCTAGTAGGGTAAATTTACTGAGTTTCTTGAGATTCTTCCATTTGGACTAAACAAACTACAAATGGGTACAACAAGACATTGAAGTGAGAAATAAGAGTCATACTGGGAATCCATTTTTCCCTTGACCTTAGAATTTCTTGGTAGGTGATTCTAATTGGTATATTATTTTTTATTTTTTTAATTTAACTTTTATACGCTGTATATTTTCTTAACACTATCAGATCACCTATAAGTTATCGTTCATTAAATAACAAGATTAGTAACCTGAAAAATAAAATAAAATAAATTACCTATCTAAACAAGTTAAAATACACTAATAATTTAAAAATATATTTACACTATCAGTGTATATAAGTAAATCTTTCCTTTTTAATTTAAATTATATACATTGAAAGTATAACAAATCTTACACTATTAGTATAATATAACAGTTATTATCCTATTTTAAAGGTATCATATATCATAGCTGATATGGGAAATTATTTGTCATTATAGATCAACTTAACCTGATAACATAAATAATATTTTACACGATCAACAGTGGCAGAGCCACATTCAAGGTGTCGATTCGCCAAAAAATTACATTGTATTACTAGATAAATTTTTTTATTTTATGTATATTTACTGTATGTTGACTCTCTTTAACTTTTCGGTATATTTAATTTTTATATTTTTACACTGTTTAGTAAAAATTGTGGCTCTGCCAAATATGAGTAGAAACTCTTTCTTTTTGTCTTAGCAAAAGAAGATAGAGCCAAATTTGGTTAATTTCCAAAGAAGAGCCAACGAGATATTTGCAAAAAGAAACAAGCCAAGTACGTAGAGCTTTAAAGTCACCAGAAAAGGCGGCTGATCCTTCGGAGGCAGACCCCTCTTCAGGAAGCATATAATCACTTCTAATTAACTCTCATACTTATTGGACTTCTCTCTTCAACTTATCTATTTGGAATGCATGCTATAAAGTTTTTTCTTCTCTCTTAGTTTCAATATTAGGTTTTTAACTCTAACACAAAGAAGATCAATAGTTAGTTTCCTTAAACAAATTTTTTGTTTGTTTAGGTAGCTAGGGCTTTCCAAAGAAGAAGAGAAGTTGTTTTCTTTTAGATTTTAGAGAAGAAATGGAAGAGAGAAATGAGAAAGAAAAAATGGATGAAGTGATGCTACCAGGGTTTCGTTTTCATCCAACTGATGAAGAGTTAGTAGGGTTTTATCTAAGGAGGAAAGTTCAGCAGAAACCTATCTCCATAGAACTTATCAAGCAACTTGACATCTATAAGTATGATCCATGGGATCTACCAAGTAAGAAACAACAACTTCACCCTTTTATTTGCTTAAAAAATAAGCTTACTCATATGCTTTTGCATCATTTTTTTCCCATATGAAATGACTTTGGTCTTTACTTACATGTTGTCCTTGGTATTTCTTTTTGGATTTAACTTATATATATACGTTGGCAGTTTAAGATATTTTACACGGAATTAAACCTAGTTATTGTAGCAAGTAATATGCCCTTATTTTTCATCTGACTAATCCACTTGTTATGGACCGTTACATGTAGTCAGGGACGGAGTTAGGGAGGCGAAAATGGTTTATCCAAACCCCTTTCGCCGGAAACTTATATTGTGTGTAAGGTCAAAATTATTTTATATATATATATATATATTAGATGATGAATCTCTTTGCTTCTTAGCATATTTACTTCTTTTATTTTTTTTTGAAAATCCCTATTTTAAAAGTCTACCTCCATCACTACCTTTAGTTATATTTTAGACGAGCGAATAGTATAAAATAAAAAATTTCACAAGAAGTTAAACTCTTTGTTTTTTCTCTTCTTGATTTCTTCTCTTTTAATTTCCTCATGACCTTACAAGATTTCCAAGCTAACTACTCCTTTGTTTTGTTGTTACTTTTTCCTAGCAGAGTTGGCAACAGTGGGAGAAAAAGAGTGGTATTTCTACTGTCCAAGGGATAGAAAATATAGAAATAGTGCAAGGCCAAATCGAGTAACTGGAGCTGGTTTTTGGAAAGCCACAGGTACTGATAGGCCTATTTACTCTTCTGAAGGATCTAAATGCATTGGCTTGAAGAAATCCCTAGTTTTCTACAAAGGTAGAGCTGCAAAAGGCATTAAAACTGACTGGATGATGCATGAGTTTAGGTTACCTTCTATCACTGACTCCACAGCACCAAAAAGATTCTTGGACAAACATATTCCTCCTAATGTAAGCTTCTCAAAACTCTAATTTTATATTATCAGTGTATTTGAATCTGTTGTAACAAGTAATTGATCTTATTTTTAAGTTGTTATTCCAATTTATAACGTTCAATTAATTGTAGTTGTCTTTTAAGTAACCCGATAATATAAAAAGTTATTTTCTACAATCAATATATATATATAAGTTAAACTCTTTGCTACTGGATTTATCTTATATACACTAACAAGGAAAGTATCAGTATATTTTAGTTATTATAGTATGTAACCGGCTAACTTGATAATGTTAAAAGTCTTTACACGGTCGATATGTATATTGAAATTAAACTTTTTGCAAATGGATTTAATTTATATATATCAATAACGAAAACTTTGTTACCATTATCCGTTTATTTTAATCTATTGTAGTACGTAACTGGATTTATTTCTAAATTATCCATCCAATGTATTATACCAGTTAATACCTGGAGTTATATTTATCGTGACTTGATAGTGCAAAGTACTTTTGCCGACGTTAAACTCTTTACTAATGTAATGTTTTTCTTGGATATTTTAGGACTCATGGGCAATATGCAGGATTTTCAAGAAAGCAAACTCCAGTGCACATAGAGCTCTTTCTCATTCTTGGGTATCACCAACAGTACCTGAAAACACTACATCAGATTTTCTAACCAGCAGCCACTTTACTAATTATTCAAATGAAATTTCATTGACAAACAAAACAAGTTCACCTATCCAATTTAGTGGTTGTAGCATAAATGATTTACAAAACTCATCATCTAATATGACTAGTTTCTCCACATTAGATCTTCCACTTTACAAATCCCTCAACTCAAACTATGACCCTATCACAAGTTACACATTTTCTTCTTGTACTGAAACTTCTGAAATACTACCATTACCAAAATGCATCAATATGAGCAATAATAATATTGATGCTTCTTCTTTGCTTCTAAACATGTCATCTTCTATATTTGGAGATTATTCGATACCGTTACCGGAGAATATAGAAGGTGGTGGTGTTCATGATCAAGAAACAACCTTAAAGGAAGCTAATCATGTGAACAATATGGATCATTTGGAGGAACAATGGAGAAATGTTAGATCTATTGGATTACTTCCTTTTAATAATTTTCCTTTGAATATGGCTGCTGATGCTTGGAAGACGAATTTGCTTTGGGATTCTTCTCCTTGTCCTAGTAGTGAAATGTCCACAAGTTATTCTACTAACAAGTGCTACACTTGACCTACTACTAATTTTAGTGTTGTGTTTTTTAGTTTCAAGAACTTAGCTTTTGTTTTCTTTCTTTTGGATTTTGTTTTGTGTTCTTTATGAGGTACTTTTGGTCTTAGTTTTAGTTTTGGATTAGTGTTGTAAAATCTCTAATGTAGGTTTTTCAATTGGTTCATGACTAATCAAATCGTTTCCCGAAAGGTTTTGGCCAAGATATGGAACAACAATTTCATATTACATACCATCCAGTATTGTTTCATTGTGCTCTCTGTTGCCTTTCCTTTTTGCCTGTATTTATTCTTATTTGTTTTCTTTCCTTTGTCTTCTTTGATACCATTATATTGGGATGCCACATACATTAACCTATATAAAACAATAGAACTTTGTGTTTCATTGCGATTTTTACGAGCAAGGTGATATTGTATACTGTAAAAACCGGTCGCGGAAGTTGGGTGAATTAAGAAGTAATACGTGTCAAGGATGACCAGTCGGTAGTAAGTTAACCATGGTGACACCAGACACAAACTTGTAGTCGGATAAGATGTTGACACCGGATACAAACCTGTGATCGGATAAAAAATAATTCAAGATACGACTATTACAGAAACGTTATTAAAGACCCCAAGATTCCTTCGGGCTTTATTAGCATTTATTAGGCTTTATTATTATTTATCACTTTTTTATTACTTTTTATTGTAGCATTAATATTGATAATTAATGGGGCTTAATTTGTAGATTACACACCCATAGCTCTAGTATAAATAGAGGCTTTCATTCTATTGTAAGGGAGACAAAGAGATTGATAGCAAAAAGACTAATATTCTTTATCTCAAGCTTTATACAAGTGTTCTTGAGATTTTTCAATTATTCTTGATCCTGGTGGGGACATTCTGAAGCCCAGACTTATTTTTTCTTCAATTATCCTTATTTTAATCGCTTTGTTCTTTATTACTTTATTTTATCGGACCAATTTAATCACGCGTCTATAAATCATGTTACAAAGTCAACTGTACCGTTTTACGGGTAACAGATATTACAATGTATTTCCTTAGGATATACTCCTAGTCCGTAATTAAATGCATACTATTTTTTATAACTTTCATTTTGTGTGATCCAAAAATAAAAATCACCAAGTAAAAATCGCACACTACACCTGTTAGCGAACTTTAATTTAACTCAATCCTCATTTATATATCAAAATCTGGGGACGTTTTTATTTATTCTATTTGGCAAGAAGTGGGGTAGGTGTTGATACTTGGTGCACTACAACAACAACAACAACAACCCAGTGTAATCCCATTAGTGGGGTCTGGGGAGGGTACTGTGTACGCAGACCTTACCCCTACCCTGGGGTAGAGAGGCTGTTTCCAAATGACCTTCGGCATCTTTCCCTCCAAGAACTCCCCACCTTGCTCTTGGGGTGACTCGAACTCACAACCTCTTGGTTGGAAGTGGAGGGTGCTTACCATCAGAGCAACCCACCTTGNACTTTGTGTTTCATTGCGATTTTTACGAGCAAGGTGATATTGTATACTGTAAAAACCGGTCGCGGAAGTTGGGTGAATTAAGAAGTAATACGTGTCAAGGATGACCAGTCGGTAGTAAGTTAACCATGGTGACACCAGACACAAACTTGTAGTCGGATAAGATGTTGACACCGGATACAAACCTGTGATCGGATAAAAAATAATTCAAGATACGACTATTACAGAAACGTTATTAAAGACCCCAAGATTCCTTCGGGCTTTATTAGCATTTATTAGGCTTTATTATTATTTATCACTTTTTTATTACTTTTTATTGTAGCATTAATATTGATAATTAATGGGGCTTAATTTGTAGATTACACACCCATAGCTCTAGTATAAATAGAGGCTTTCATTCTATTGTAAGGGAGACAAAGAGATTGATAGCAAAAAGACTAATATTCTTTATCTCAAGCTTTATACAAGTGTTCTTGAGATTTTTCAATTATTCTTGATCCTGGTGGGGACATTCTGAAGCCCAGACTTATTTTTTCTTCAATTATCCTTATTTTAATCGCTTTGTTCTTTATTACTTTATTTTATCGGACCAATTTAATCACGCGTCTATAAATCATGTTACAAAGTCAACTGTACCGTTTTACGGGTAACAGATATTACAATGTATTTCCTTAGGATATACTCCTAGTCCGTAATTAAATGCATACTATTTTTTATAACTTTCATTTTGTGTGATCCAAAAATAAAAATCACCAAGTAAAAATCGCACACTACACCTGTTAGCGAACTTTAATTTAACTCAATCCTCATTTATATATCAAAATCTGGGGACGTTTTTATTTATTCTATTTGGCAAGAAGTGGGGTAGGTGTTGATACTTGGTGCACTACAACAACAACAACAACAACCCAGTGTAATCCCATTAGTGGGGTCTGGGGAGGGTACTGTGTACGCAGACCTTACCCCTACCCTGGGGTAGAGAGGCTGTTTCCAAATGACCTTCGGCATCTTTCCCTCCAAGAACTCCCCACCTTGCTCTTGGGGTGACTCGAACTCACAACCTCTTGGTTGGAAGTGGAGAGTGCTTACCATCAGAGCAACTCACCTTGGTGCACTACATCCCCACAAATCTACTCTCCTCACTTCATTTTCTCTTTTTCTTTTTCTTTTTCTTTTCTCCTCCGCTGTGAGACGAGTGTTAAAGTTGGTTCCTAACGGTTGGCTAAACTGTCATTACACTCGGAGATTGACTTGTGAATAGTCCCTCCCTTGGGATCAAATGTCATTATCCTCGTGTAAAAATGTTGAACAAAGAAACAAACATTGATAAAATGAAACGCAAACATCACTTTTAGCCCGTGGGTTAAATTATTTTTATTGTCGCCGTAAAAGTGTATAAAATTCATTTATTTTTTGTATATAATTTATAAAAAAATTTATATATATATATTCGACTATTATTTAAAAAGCGATTATACAATATCATTTTCTCTAAAATGAACCATGAGATATTACTGATACTAGTATTGGTCGTGTTAGTACATCACCATTGAGGCCCAAGACCATCAAAGATAATGTTAGACCGAATCAACAACAATAACTCAGTGGAATCCCACAAGTGGGGTCTGAGGAGGGTAGTGTATATGCAAACCTTACCCCTACTCCGGAAAAGTAGAGAGGCTGTTTCCGATAGACCCTCGGCTTAAGAAGATGAAAAGAGACAGTGGAGCGGTAATAGCAGAGGAATCAAAAAAGGTAACATCAGCAACGTAATAACCAGAAAATAGAGAGAAAAGTAATAACAATAAGCAGTAACAATGACACAGTATTACAGACAAAATGGAGTAATATGGATATAATAAGAGCCACTAGCATCCTAAGACACTACACTATCAGACTTATCACGACCCGAAATTTTCACCTTCGAGACCGTGATGGCACCTAACATTTCACTTGCTAGGCAAGCGAACGTTAGAATAATTTTAACCATTTTTTAGAATAATTTTAACCATTTTTAACAATTTATTTTAATTAAATAGTAAAGAAACCAACAACCGGAATAATATCTGAATTTAAATGAACAAACTAAAATAATAACGATGTCTAAATACCATCCCAGAACTGGAGTCACAAGTGCACGAGCTTCTAGAATAATACAAACAAGGGTCTAAATAAAATAAAGATGTCTGAAAGAAAACACACATCTAAGGTAAAGTAGAAGGGGACTTCAGAGCTACGAACGTCGTGCAGCTATACCTCAAGTCTCCTCTAATAGCTGAATATGAGAAAATCTATAGTACGTCGTTTGGACCAACTCCGGTATCTGCACAAGAAGTGTAGGGTATAGTATGAGTATAACCGACCACATGTACTCTTTAAGTACTGAGTTTAACCTCGACGAAGTAGTGATGGGGCTAAGGCAGGTCGCTTACATTAACCTATACGCAATAATAATAATGATAACAGGAATAGAGGTAAGACAGCTAAATTATATCAATAATTGAAGTCAATTCAGCAGTCATGGCCAATTATTTTTTTTATCATTTCATTGCGGAGTGCAACCCGCTCCAACAATATAAACTTAGAATAAAATTCGTTGTGGCGTGCAACCCGATCCAACAATATAATTCTTTAATTAAATTCTGTTGCGGCGTGCAACCCGATCCAACAATATAACTTAACAACTCTTAAATAAAAAAACAATACTCCAATAAATACCACATTTAATAAGAAATTATTAGGCAACAAAGCATACAATAATTATGATTTATTTAGGAAACAAGTAATGACAAGTAGCAATTAATTGTGAAAATCAGGGAGAAAATAGGCAATTTAATATTTAATATGCTAAATGTCAAGTAGCAATTAAGACATATAAGTTAACTAAGCATATAACAATTATAGCATGAATTCAAGACATAATGTTGGACAAGGATTATGAGAGGAATAATTAATTCAATATTTAAAATAATTTATGATTTTCAGATAAATATGCAAATAATCAATTTGAAGACGTATAGGCACGCGTCACCTCGCCTATACGTCGTTACACATGAAATTCACGTAACAAATAATTCAAGGGTTCTATTCCCTCAAGTCAAGGTTAACCACGATACTTACCTCGTTTCACAATTTCAAGTGATCACTCGACCACAGCTTTTTCTTTCAAATTAGTCTCCAAACCTATAAAATTATTGGCCAACAATTCAATTGGATCTTTAGAAATTATTCATAATTCGAAAGAGACTTAATTTAAGTCATTTTCGGAAAACCAACCGAAAGTCAACGTGGGGCCTACTTTTCGGAACCCGGCGAAATATTACGGTATCCGGACACCCGTTCCGATATAAGTTCAACCATACTAAAATTATCGAATTCCGACATCAGATTGTCTTTCAAATCCTAAATTTTTGTTTTTTAGAATGTTTTACAAAAATTTTAATTTCTTCCATCTAAATCTGAAATAAACAATGAATATAAATATGGATTTATGAAATATAATCACTTTCGGATATAGAACACTTAACCAAGTCGAAGTCCTGAAAAATTCCTTTGAAATCGCCCAAATTCGAGACTCAAAACTCAAAAATGAATAAAAATGGCTAACACCCGATTTTATGTATTATGTCTAACATTTTCGCATTTACGGACTACAATTTCGCATCTGTGAGCTCGCATTTGCGAGACAAATCTCACATTTGCGGAATAGGGCATCCAAGCAGAGGACCGCATCTGCGAACCTTCACTTCGCAGAAGCGACTGCGCAGAAACGCGAAGGAAGTCGCAGAAGCGAAGGAAGTCGCAGAAGCGAGAAAGATCGTATGTGCGATCATGGCACCGCAGAAGCGGGCATCGCACTTGCATACCAAGATTCGCAAAAGCGAAGATTCTCCCCTGAAGCAAAGTCGCATAAGCGATCACGCACCTGCGGCCAAAATTGCACAGGTGCGACACACTAGAACCAGACCTATGTTCTTGAACAAAAATGGTCTGAAACTCGTCCGAAACTTACCCGGGCCTCTCGGCACCTCGTCTGAATAATCCAACAAGTCCCATAACATAATACAGACTTACTCGGGGTCTCAAATAATGTCGAAATTACGATTCACACCTCGATTCAGACTTATGAGTTTATGAAATGTTAAATTCTAAAACTCGCCCGAAACATGCCAAAATAGTCCGGAATGACCTAAATTTTTGTATGTAAGTCCCAAATGACATAACGGAGCTATTCTAACTTTCAGAATCGAAATCCGAGCCCAATATCAATAAAATTCAATTAGTGGTCAAACTTTGAAAACTTTAAGCTTTCAAACTTTTAATTTTCAATAAATGGCGATAATTCAAGTTAGGGACCTCCAAATTAAATTTTGGGCATACGCTCAAGTCCCAAATTACGATACGAACCCACCGGAATCGTTAAAATACTGATCTGGGTCTGTTTGCTCAAAACGTTGACCGAAGTCAACTCAAATGAGTTTTAAAGCTCCATTTCCATTTTTAATCAATTATTACATACAAATTTTTCGAAAAAATTTACGGACTACGCACTCAAGTCGAGAAATACTAAAGGTGTTATTCGAGGTCTCAGAGCACAGAATTAAATGTTTAAAATTAAAGATGACATATTGGGTCATCACAAGACTGGCCTCCTACGACCTAACTTGTAGCCCTAATGAAGTGATATGAACACAATTGAAGCCACTAGTAACCTAAGACAAAACATAGACTAGCCTCCTACCTCCTAATCTACAACCTTAGTGCTCACCCTCCACAACTTCCTATCAAGGGCCATGCCCTCAGGAATCTGAAGTCGCATCAGGTCCTACCTGATCACATCTCCCCAATATTTCTTAGGCCACCATCTACCTTTTCTCACACCTGTCAAGGCCAGCCATTCACACCTCCTAACTGAGGCATCCATGCTTCTCTTCCGCACGTTCCTGAACCATTTAAGTCTAACTTCTCGCATCTTGTCTCAACATTTTGAGCAAACGGGCCTAGATCATGATATCTTCATTTCTAATCTTATCCAGCCTAGTGTGCTCACACATCCATCTCAACATCCTCATTTCTTCAACTTTTATCTTCTAGATATGAGAATTCTTGACTGGATAACACTCTGCACCATACATCATGGCCAGTCTAATTACAACTCTATAAAACTTACCTTAAGTTGCGGGGGCTAAAGTCACCCAAACTCACACCACAAATATAGATAGTGAGGCGATCGAAGCAATAATAAAACCCAATGCAAGTCGGAGTCAAATCCGCAGGGAGTTAGAATCGGGATTAGGTATATATTTAGTGTAATTGTACGATATGCCTTAGATTACACTTCCACATTTTTATTTGTTGTTTATACTTGTACTTTAAACTATTGATTGCAATTATAATACTAGAAGACAATATTTTTGGTTTTGGTTGTTTTCCAAATGATAAAAGATCTAAGGTTGTGACTTCCACCAAGGTGGTTACCTAATGGGTTGTAAACTCTAGGGCAAGTTTGATTGGTCGGGGTTGTAACATAGAAATCACACGCAATTGCCCACTCTACACCTCTCGGTAGTTTAAGTGATTCTGCCCAATTTGGCATTCTTAAGTCCAAATGGGTATTGCACAAAATAATTGATAAATGCTCAAGTCGGGTCTTACTATCTCTAGATTCAACCCTTTAAATTGGGGCTATAAATTTCTTGAGTTCACCCCAATTTTTTGTTAGCCAAGTTTTCCTAGACTTAGTCTCTCTTTCTCAAGTAGAGACTAAGCCAATTAGGCATGAATCAATGTTTACAACCATTAATTCTTGAATTCAAGAAAGAACTAGGCTAAATATCACTAACCCAATCACAAACAAGTCCTAAATCAAACATCCATTAAGTACCCACACTAGGGTTGGGCCACAACCCTAGCTAGAAATTTAGCTACTCATAAAAAATAAAGAAATACAAGAAGAAATTAAGATAGAATGCATAATAATTGATTAGGAAAAGAAAATCTAATGTTTAGAATCTAATCTAGTACAATATTACTCAAAACAGTAAAGAAAAACAGCTCAGGTGCTCTCTCAAAACAAAACTTACCCTAAAAATGACAAAAAGTTCTATTTATACTAATCTGAAAATATCTAACAAAAATGCCCATGCGGAGGTTGTGCGGCCGCACAATTCTGTGTGCGGTCCACACTCTGAGCTTGACTGTTCAACTGGCCCTTCTGCGGTCGCATAAAAGTGGAATGCGGTCGCACTTCATGTGATTGTGTGGACCGCACAATTCTGAGTGCAGTCGCACACTTGAACTTGGACTGGAACCTGGCTCTCTGATTCTTCTCTTCTGTGGACCGCACAATTATGAGTGCGGCCGCACTTATCATCCTGCAGCTGCACAATTATGGTGCGGTCCGCATATCTTCAGCCTGCCCAAAAACTAACTCTCTGAATCTCCTCTTCTGCGGCCGCACAATAATTGTGCGGTCCGCATACTCTGAAGGACATCTGACAGTGATGTTTCATTGTTCTGCGGCCTCACACAGTATTGTGTGGTCCGCATTGTGGCCTTTTTTCCTTGTTTTGGTCCTTGTCTATTTTTGACTCCTTTATGAGTCGATTTTGACTTCTTTGGCTCAACTCCCAATATTCCTACACGAAAGCACATTTTATTAGTTCCCGGGAATACTTTTAAGCATTTTTGAGCTAAAACTCAAGTAAAAGAGAGCAAATAAGCGGTCAAAATCCCTACTTATCAAATCCCCCAAACTTAAGCTTTTACTTGTCCTCAAGCAATTAAGATTTCCACCTCCACTAGAAAAAAGGATATTTCAGCTGGCCTAAGGCGAATCAATCACACATCAATTGGGACCAACAATTACCCTCAACACGTATGAATTATCAACAATGCAATAATTTGACGTTTTGAGTACAATAGTTCTAATATGACACTAGAGCATCAAGTGTAGACTTTATTCATCAAGGAAGCTCGCTCTTTCATGTAGGTCATTGTGGGTCCCAAACTCCTCCTCCACAATGCACCTGCGCTCGATTCCACGCTTTTGTGGCCATCGCAGGTACGGCAAATCCTTCGCACATGCGCACTCTACCCAACCTTCTCTCTTTCGCTTCTGCGCCCAAATACCCGCTTTTGCGGTTCCCACTCTGCAGGTGCAAAAATACCAGTAGCAGCAGCTTCAGTTGCATCTTTCCAACTTCAAACAATCCGTTACCCGAAATCACCCCGAGGCGCTCGGGACCTCAACTAAACATACCAACAAGTCATATATCAATATACGAACTTAGTCGAGCCTTCGAATCACTCAAAATAACATCAAACACCAAATTACCCTCGGATTCAAGCCTAAGAACTTCTAAACTTTCATATTCCGCAAACGACACCGAAACCTACCAAACCACGTCCGAATGACCTCAAATTTTGCACACAATTCAGATTCCACATTACGGAATTATTCCAACTTCCAGAATCAGATTTCGACCCCGATATCAAAAACTCAACCCCCCAGTCAAACTTCCCAAAATTCAACTTTCGCCAATTCAAGCCTAATTCCACTATGGAACTCCAAATAATTTTCTGGACATGCTCCTAAGTCCAAAATTATCATACGGAGCTACTGAAATCATCAGAATTTGAATCCAAGGTCATTTACACATAAATCAATATCCGGTCAACTATTTTAACTTAAGATTCCAACATAAAAATTCATTCACCCAAGCTAACTCCGAAATACCTTAAAACCAAAGCCGACAATTCACACAAGTCATAATACCTCGTAGGAAGTTATTCAAAATTTCAAATAGTTAAAAGGAGCGTAAATGCTCAAAACGATCGGTCGGGTCGTTACAATCTCTCCCACTTAAACATACGTTCGTCCTCGAACGTGCCAAGAGTTGTTCTTAACCTTCAAATCTCTATTCCACATTATCACGCACATATCCGGGGGTGATCTCACCTTACCCTATTCTATATAGGCCTGACCACACAATATAACTAAAAATCATTAATTTAACATTAGCCCAAAAACCTTGGAGCCAAATTTCTAACATCCAGAATTCTTTAAAAAGACTTGAATCTCACATCTACACACTGTATAAGCCTGAACAAGTTGTATCCAGCCATAACTATAATCCCAGATATAATCGCATAACATACTACACAACTCGCATACTCGTAACACCATTTCTGATCACAGTAACTACTCAAAACCAATCAAGTACTAGTATAAAACCCCATATCAAGCCAAAACTCGTTCCAAAATCCTTCGTACACCGCTGATAATAAAAGAAACATGAAGAAATCTCATGACCCCTTATCAGAGCAACAAGTCATGGAGCTCTCTCACCCCAACCAGAACCATAATCACTTTCTAAGCCGACTTTCAATATTATCCTCCCGAATATACCATAATCAAACCTGATAGTACCCACTTTAGGTCCAATGACCTTATATTATTAAGCACAACTATCCCACAGACATGCCACACCAATATAACTCAGAGCCACAAACCGTGCCATCTGTGCGCCAATACGCAATAATTCAAATGTATTCAGTCATGGGAAAATGACTCAAATGAGAAAACTGCCCCGCCGAATTAACAAGTACCGCCACAAAGAAATGCTGAGAATTCATCACACACCGTAGAACCATCACACGATTCTAACGCAAGATTCATACCTTAACATAACTTTGTTGCGATGCGTGACCCCATCCAAATGCTGGTCTATATTATCTACCTCAAGGCACCCTGCTCAAAATCAATATTGACGGAGAGGCAAATGACAAAAATATCACACAAAACCTGAAAAAACATAACCAATACGTAATCGATCATGCAATACCCAAATACTCATCTCGCTCAAATTCTGCTATAAGGCCCCCAATAGAACCGCACTATGTGTGCATATAACCAATGAAACACAACTTCTCGTAGCATAGAAGAGTAACTCACAGATCATTTTAGCCCACGAATAAGTTCACATCAACCGAATGGCAAACACTCAACAATAGCAATATGGAGCCAACCAGTCAGACTCAGTGTAGAATACACATCCTAACTGGGCCTACCCATGGACCCCAAGTCAACTCTCGTCACCCACCAATAGATAAATAATCCTCTGAAAGTCAACAATGACTGAATCATAACACATACTATTATTTGGCAAGTTTCGGCCATGACTTCACAGTCCACAACCATGAAACAATCTGTTCCTGAGAACTCTCAGTCTCCAAATCCATAGAACATATGAATCACCATATCCGATCCCAACTCCACTGCCGAATGGCTAACACATCTCTCATACATGATCATCCCATGAGGAATACTTCTATAATTCTCCCGTGCCATATAGAAAATTTTGAATATCAGCAGTCGATCAACCAGGAGAGTGTCGCAATACCAATGAAGTATCGATGAATCAAAACACATTGCCCCTTCTGAAATGAATACTCTCATCAGGCTATACCGATTAGTAATATCATTTACCTAGTCATCTGAAACCATCCATGCTGCCTACGAATTTATGTCCTTCCTTTCAAAACTGAACTGTGACCTTGCACAAGCAAATCTCAATCCCACACAATACACCGCGTCTACCATTCCATCTTGTGAAGAGTATGAGAATCTCATAATCACTTTGAGTCACAAGCAGAATACATACCCGATCAATCAGAAACCTTCCATTTGATCTCCTCCCGGAGAAAATCCCAATACGCAACATATTCCTCACGCCGGCTGGAAATATACTCCTCGAACCATGGTAAAAACCATTGAGAACTCTTTGAAACCCATTTGCACCCAACCAAGCTATTAGAACCGAATCTCTCTAACTCAACCAAGCCATACAGGTTGCCAAATCCGAGAGTATTGCCACAAAACACTCGTAAAGCCTCACCTCATCATAAGAAATAAAAGAACTGAGCATACCATTACCATATTGATCCAGCATGTTACACATTTGTCCTATTTTCTCCGAGTTTCTTCCGGATTATCCTCAAGTAAGGCTGGCAAGTGGGATGGGCCCGGTCCTAAGTGGGCTTCGCGGTCCGGTCCTAAGTGGGCCGGTCCTATGCAGTCCGGTCCTAAACGGTCCTGGGCTTCACGGGTTTTTTGCTGGAACCGGCTCGGGAGCAGGACCACGAACTAACGGTCCCGGGTTAAGTGGGCCGGTCCCGTGCCTAAGTGGGCCCAAACGGGCCTAAACGGGCCCACACAGAAACTTTCTATTTTTAATTTTTT
>AWOL01S0002299.1:0-15946 GCA_000715115.1 Nicotiana otophora
TGTTAGCTCCCTCGTTGTCGAACTGTACATTGTGGACTGTTGTTACATAATATTTCCTTTCTTCTTGAGATGTTCTTATTATGTCTAGAATTCTTTATTGTGGCCACTCCTTGTGAATTAAGTTCCTCTATTCCTTTGAGTTATGGAATGTTTGAGTTGATTTATTTGTCGTACCCTTGTAATAGTGTTATTGCTGCTACTGTACTTGATGTTCTTGCATATTTACTTTGGAACTACGAGGCGGTACCTCGGGAGATCCCCATGTATTATATTTACTTTTGGGACTACGAGGCGGTACCTCGGGAGATCCCCTGTTGAGCATATACTTTTGGGACTACGAGGCGGTACCTCGGGAGATCCCCTGTTGAGCATATACTTTTGGGACTACGAGACGGTATCTCGAGAGTGCCCTTTGATGACATCTCTTTGTTATGGGGTTGTACGAGGTTTTTACCGTGCTATGGTCATTATTGATAATTGCACATGCAGCGTGACAAGACAGGATATATATATTTGGGTTTTTCATGTGGCGAGACAAGGTGAGAACATTATTATGCATGTGTGGCGAGACAAGGCGGGCATTTACTTTACTATTGCACACGTGGCGAGACAAGGTGGGTTGTGTCAGGGATTGATTTGTGATGAATTGTGATGGCCTAGGGCCATTATTGTTATTGATATTTTTGTAGTGGTACACTTACTTGTGTGAGTTTATCTTGTGAAAATTGGGAGAAAACATTCAACGTGCTGTCCGTTCTTTTCCCTTATGCTCTCTAGATAGCATGAACTATATTAGGACACTTGCACAAGCATACACGTAGTTAAGTACTCTTATCGGATAAGATATTTTCTTGATATTGTTGAGTATAGATGTACACCCTTGCTTATTTGCCTTCTATGTGAGAATGGATCTATTTGGCATGCGAGTCGTTAGTGCGGTTATGAGGTGTAATGAGGGCACACGATGCCAAGTGATAGGGTTCAGGTATTAAGACCCGTGCGTTGAGATTTGTCTGAGGTTCAGAACCTCGTGGAGTTTGTTGACTAAAACCTATTCCGCTGATACTTGTTGTTGTCCTTTCCTATTGCAATTAATGTATTCTTAGTCATATCGCGTAGTCTTTATGTATATATTATATTTTTTTGTTTCTATACTTATACCTTGTTCAGGTTATTTAGTCTAATAGGTGTCTTGACTGTTCCTTGTCATTACTCCATTGAGGTTAGTCTTGATACTTGCTAGGTACCGTAGGGGTGTACTCATACTACACTTCTGCACATGTTTGTGTAGATCCAGGTACTTCGAAGTCAGTTGATCATTAGTTAGTTGTGCGGACTGTTGCGATGGAGACTCAAGGTAAACCTGCTACCAGTTTTAGTAATTGTAAATTATGATATTTCTATCTCAAAAGTTGTTAAATGTTATTTATTATTGTTGTTATTCAGTAAATGTTAGGCTCACCTAGTCTCTAAGACTAGCTGCCATCACGATACCCAGCGGAGGGGAAATTGGGTTGTGACAACTTTGTATCAGAGCTCTAGGTTCATAAGTGCTACGAGTCAAAAGCGAGTTTAGTAGAGTTTTGAAGATCGGTACGGAGACGTCTGTACTTATCTTCGAGAGGCTATGGAACTATTAGGACAGTTTCACTTCCTTCATTCCTATCATGCAAGTTCATTGATCTCAAAGTTTGAACTTTTATCATTCCATTCTCTCACAGATAGTGAGGACACGAGCTACAGTTGCTGATGATGTTACCCCCATAGCATATGTCGCTAGGGGCTGAGGCAGAAGTCGACGAGTAGCACGTGCCGCAGTTAAGGCACCATCCAGAGCAACAATTGAGGAGCTAGCAGTACTTCCAGCTGGGGGGCAGGTACCGGAGGCACTTATTGTTACTCCCAGACTTCAGGAGACTTTAGCACAGTTCTTGAGGATGTTTGGTACATTGGCTCAGGCGGGGTTGATTCCATTTTCACCAGCTATTTCATTGACCGGGGGAGGAGCTAAGACTCTGTGATTTGGCTAGATATGCACCTCCTTTGGTCGCTACGGTTAGAGACTGTGTCCGTAGATTCATTGAGGTACTGAGGCATGACATTCGGTTCAGCATGGCTCGGGAGTTAGAGTCGGATGTTTCATTTCAGTAGGTAGTAGGGATCGCTCGCCGAGTAGAGAGCATGTGGGATCAGGAGAGAGAGGACAGGCGATTCCAGGGGAGAGAGGACATGCGAGGTCAGGATAGAGAGGACAAGGAGGCGAGGAGGCCTCGTAGACTGGAGAGATCTACTGGTCCTTATTTTGGAGGTAGGGTACGATATGGTAGAGGTTTTCTGGGTCAGCCAATTCATTTTGCACTTCAGTCTTCACACAGTATATCAGATGCTCACGAGTCTCAATATACCCATACCGCACAGTTCCCATAGCCACGTCAGTAGAGATGTTGCTTCGAGTGTGGAGATACCAGCCACAGGGTGAGAGATTGTCCTAGACTCTGGACAGGTGTGTCACAATGAAGTATTCAAGCGAGTAGAGGGAGCCAAAATGGGGAAGGCACTATCCGTTGATGTGTTTCATATAATAGGCTTGAGGATGCCACACCAGATGATGTCATACCTGTATGCTTTTGATTTGTTATAGAGAGGAGCCAATCGTATTTTGATTCGGTTCTACTTATCGGGGTGAGTCCCCTAATTATTGCTTCACCTATGGGTGAGTTCATGACTTAGTATTCTGTATATGTGTTTGCCCATGTTGGTAGACTCTATGAGTGGTAACCTGTGTCTATCATTTGTTTCTATTCATTATTGAGAGTTTCGAGACTAGCAGTGAATTCATGTTATCCATCACGGTAGGTTTGATGTGATTCCTGAGTAATTTGGTTACGATTTGTGATTTGATACTCTACCGGGGTGAGAGTTTACTAAGTGTTGTGATTTTATTGGCAGAATGGAGTTAGTGGAAGATTTCCATTGGTATGATGTGTATTCGACTTGTGATTCAGAGTTTAGGGTGAGACCCTCGCGATTCCATGTGATTTGATATATTTGAGTCGGGTTGTGTGCCGCAGTGGAAGTTATATCAGGATGAGATCCTTGTGATTTATTCACATACCTTGATTCTTTCTTTTAAATCGATTTGTAGGATGGTGATGATAGAGAGTTGTTCCTATCGGGCTTGTTTGATATTTCTCTTATATGTTTCTTTTTACATATTCCGTCATTTTCGTTATGTGCTTCTTGAGTTTTAGCTTGCGGGACGTGTGCCCGGTGGTGTTAGTTATGACTTATTGATTCGGGTGTGTAGTTAATAGGTCTCCATGTTTCTTGCATCGTTATCAGTGTTGTGGAGGTTTGAATAGGGTTCCTATCGGATATGAGGTTAATTGCCGATGCTGGTTTTGCTTGCGGGCAACTATTGTGATCAGAAATGTCATTATGGGCCTATGTGTGGTGTGTCATGTTGAGTGGTCGTACCTTGTGGGTGTAGGCATGCGTTATTGTAGCTGGTTGATTCTGATATCGGTTGTGGATTGAGAATCGGGTCTTTTGGATATGAATGGAAGGTGAGAAATTTATCTCTAAGGCTTATCGGTGTTGGTAGGAAGGATAAATTACAGTTGAGATGGTGTCGTCAGGCTTATGTTGATTGGGGTGATCTAGGGTCACCCGCGGGTGTATATTGGATATGTGCTTTCAGTAATTTGGAGACTTCGAGGTAATTCTTAGCATATTCGAGGAAGAACGTTTGTTTAAGAGGAGAAGGATGTAACGACCTGGCCGGTAATTTTGAGAATTTAAGTCCTAATCGGCGGCATAAAACCCTGAACAACTTTGTATTATGTGTATTGACTTGCGTGCATGGTCGAGTTCAGTTACCGGATGCTCCAGAGTCATTTGGGACACTTAGTCCTTAAAATGGAAGCTTAAGTCTTAGGATTTTGACCGTAGTCGGAACTGTGTGAAGAAGACTCCAGAGTGATGTTTCGTCGGTTCCGTTAGCTCTGTTGGGTGATTTTGTACTTAGGGACGTGTCCGGATTGTATTTTGGAGGTCGGTAGCTCATTTAGGCTTGAAATGGCGAAAGTCAATTTTTTGGAGATTTTGATCGGAAGTGGATTTTTTTATATCGGGGTCGGATTGCGATTTCGAGAGTTGGAACAGCTTCGTTATGGTATTTGGGATTTGCTTGCAAAATTTGACATCATTCCGGGTTGGTTAGATTGGTTTCAGTACGTGTTTTCATGGTGCGATTTATATTTTTGGAGTTGTTTGATGTGATTTGACCCCTCGAGCGAGTCCGTTATAGGTTATGGAACTTTTTTGTGTGTTTAGACGGGGTCCCAGGGGCCTCGGGTGTGTTTCAGATGGGCTACGGGCTATTTTCTTCTATTGTTGAACTGTTATTTTCTGTCATCTGGTTTCCTTAATCGGGTTCGTGTCGCATCCTTCATGAGGAGGAATTCATTGTTCTTCACATTTGCATGATCACGTTCACGACCGCTAAAGTCTGCTTTCTCTTTTTTCGCGTTCGCATCTGTTCCCTTACATTCGCGTAGTAGAAATTGGGAGCTAGGGGTTGTTGGCTATTTCTTCTTCGCGTTCGCGTTATTCTTCCCCCGTTCGCGTGAGTTCTGTTTCTTACCCTTCGCGTTCGCGCCCCTTAGCTTGCGTTCATGTAGAGTTATCCTGGCAGCCTACATTTTTCTTCTTCTCGAACGCGATCCTTTCTCCGCGTTCGCGATGCTTTGACACTTGGGCAAAATATAAGATCTTCAAATCGAGGGTTAAGCCATTTTCATCATATCTTGACTTGTAGAGCTCGGTTTTGAGCGATGCTTTGTGTGTTTTTCAAGAAAATCGATTGGATAAGTGTTCTTCACCTAGAATTTATTATATTCCATGATTTTATCTTTATTTTTATCATTTAATTTGTGTTTTGAGTTGAGGAAAATGGAGGTTTTTGAAGAAAAGTTTCAATAAGAAAAATCATGATTTGAGAGACGAATTGGTATCAAAATTTGATAATTATAGTATGGGTGAACTCATATCGGAATAGGTGTTCGGGTTTTGTGAAATTTGTCAGGTTCCGAGGTGCGGGCCCTGGGGTCGACTTTTAGGATGATTTTTAGATTTTTATAAAGATTGAGGCTTTATGATCCGTAATAGTTTCTTATGAGTTTTATTTGTGCTTTGAAATTAATTTGGTTATATTTGAGCCGCCCGAAGGTCATTTCACACGAGAAGTTCATTTTAGAGTATATGTCTGTCTTCTTGAGGTAAGTATCTTGCCTAACTTTGTGTGGGAGAACTACCCCTTAGGATTTGAGTCTTCTATGGTATTTGTAGTCCAAGTACACGAGGTGACGAGTACGTGCTCGGACTTATTTGTGGAAAATTAGACTTTTAGGATTCTTAGGTCCTTGTATACACCGATTATGCAGTTGTTATGTTATAAATATGTCTCTTAATTACTTATTTCACCTCTACCCATTTTAATTAGAATTAATTTCTTCATGATCCGCCCTTGATGCTTATTTGAGTCATCTGTGCCTTAACTAAAATTGTTTTCTCTTCTATTTCCATGCTATCTTTCCCCTAACTTCTTATCTTTATTTGAAGTTATAATTATCTCTTTTATAATTGTTCATTCTTAATGGAGCCTATGATTATCTTTCTGCTACTTATCCCTAATTGAAGTTTTTGTATCTCTTTCTTAATTTCTAACCTTAAAAAAAGCTAGATATCCTATATTTTAGTTTACTTGTCCTTATTTGGAAATATTCGCCTTGTGTTAGCTCCCTCGTTGTCGAACTGTACATTGCGGACCGTTGTTACTAATATTTCCTTTCTTGTTGAGATGTTCTTATTGTGACTAGCATTCTCTATTGTGGCCACTCTTTGTGAATTAATTTCCTCAGTTCCTTTGAGTTCTGGAATTTCTGAGTTGATTTATTTGTCGTACCCTTGTATTAGTAATATTGTTGCTATTGTACTTGTTGTTCTTCCATATTTACTTTGGGACTACGAGGCGGTGCCTCAGGAGATCCCCTGTCTTATATTTACTTTTGGGACTACGAGGCAATACTTTAGGAGATCCCCAATTGAGAATTTACTTTTGGGACTACGAGACTGTATCTCGGGAGTGCCCTTTGTTGACATCTCTTTGTTATAGGGTTTCATGAGGTTTCTGTAATGCTATGGTTATTATTGATAATTGCACATGCGGCGTGACAAGGCGGGATTCATATATGTGGGTTGTGCATGTGGCGAGACAAGACGAGAACATTATTATGCACGTGTGGCTAGACAAGGCGGGCATTTACTTTACTATTGCACGCATGGCGAGACACGGTGGGTTGTGTCAGGGATTGATTTGTGATGATTTGTAATGGCCTGTGTAACGACCCGGTCGGTAGGTTTGACAATTTAAGTCCTGTTTGGAAGAATAAGGCCCTGAGCGGCTTCGTATTGTTTGTATTGACTTGCGTGCGTTGTTGAATTCAGTTACCAGATGATTCAAAGTGATTTGGGACACTTACTCCCTAAAACGGAAGTTAAGTTTTAGGACTTTAACCATAGTCAGAAGTGTGTGAAGACGACTCTCGAATGGAGTTTTGTCAGTTTTGATAGCTCCGTTGGGTGATTTTCGACTTAGAGGCGTGTCCGGGTAGTGTTTTAGAGGTCTGTAGCTCATTTAGGCTTGAAATGGATAAAGTCATATTTTTGTAGATTTGGACTGGAAGTGGATTTTGATATCGGGGTCAGAATGCAATTTTGAGAGTTGGAACAACTCTGTAATGTTATTTGGGACTTGTCTGTAACATTTGACGTCATTCTGGGTTTGTCACAACCCAACTCCATGTCAGGTCGTGATGGCGTCCAGCACCGTGGCTGGACAAGCCGATAGTGAACAACTTCGTGATTTCAATTTTTTTTTAAGAAATTCCAACATTTAGCTTTACTTACATATGAAGTAATTGATAAATAAAGCATTTTAAGGCAACAAACGGGAAAAAAGATCTAAAAACAATTATAACTATTGAATTATAACCCAAAAAGCAAAGTTTCCTAATACGTGCCAAGATCTGGTGTCACAAGTGTGTGGAAAACTAGTAGAATATACAAGATATGACTATTCTACTGTCTGAAACATAATAGACAGATAAAACAAAAGAGAAACTCCAGTATGCTGCTGAATGGCTCAGAAGGGGGCAGCTCACTGTGAAGTCTCGGTTCAAGATCAGGTATGCGCGTCGGGAGGGTAACTAGATGCACCAGCCTCAGATCCTGTACAATTAAGTACTGAAGCATTGTATGAGTACATAAAAAATATGTACCCAATAGGTATCCCGCCTAACCTTGAAGAAGTAGTGACGAGTGGTCGACTTGACGAGTGGTCGACTTGACACTAGGCCAATAAAAATGTAATTAATGTATTATACTAAGCATGGATATCGGGAATGATACTGTCAGTTCAACAACAGGAAGAGATAAGTCCTTCTTTCATAATTATAACTTAAATTTCAGTGATACCATTTAGCAACTTACATTTCAACGCTTTAAGCAGAATAAACCATGGAAAATCTCCAAATAATTAGAATGTGCAATTATGCCGAGGTCGTACGGCCCGATCCAACAAAAATATTTAAACTGTGCACTGCCGGAGGGTCGAACAACGCGAACCATAAATACATCTATTTACTACCGAGGCGCTCGACCCGATCGACAAATAACAATTATTTTCAAGAAAAACACAAGTTTCTCATTTATAGTCAAGTATCTCATACAAACCTTCAAATAAGGGAATTTAACCTTATACAATTCTTTTATCAATTTATATCATAACTAAGTGATTATATTAGCATGTAAGGGCACAAACATTCCAAGTATAGCATGATACGGATCCTAGACTACCCGGATAATAGCATAATAGTAACTGCGTACGGACTCTCATTACCTCGTACGTACGTAGCCCCCACAATTAGGTACAAATATTTATTTAATTCACCTATGGGTTAATTCCCTCTTATAAGGTTAGAAAGGAGACTTACCTTATTTCAAAGCCTACTTCCCAATTCAAGAACACACTCAAACCTCCAAATTTGACGCCAAATGGCTCGAAGCTAGTTAAACATTACATAAACTAATCATTCTATGCTCAAAAGTTCATAATTCCACCATTTATGTAATTACCCAACCTAAATTGCAAGATTCCTAAAATTCACCCTCGGGCCCACATGCTCGGGTTCCAGAATTATTTAAAGAAGGTGGTTACCCATAACCTTAGGAACATGAATATATGATTTTTAGTGAATTCCATAACAAAGTTCGTGGTTAAATCCCATTTTTATCAAAAACCTAGGTTTTCACCTAAACCCATGATTCTCCCTAATGTACATGTTATAATCTCCCCATAAACTATGTATTTAACACACATTAAGTGGAAATTACTTACCTCACAAAGCTAGGTCGAAATCCCCTCCTTCAAAGCTCCCAAATCGCCCAAGAGTGAGAGAAAATGTGATAAAAATGGCCTAAGTCTGTATTAAATGAGCCCTCAATGCCCAACAACTTTAGCACATGCAGTGCTCCGGGCCGCACCTACGGTCCTGCACCTGCGGCTAATGCCTTGCAAGTGCGCTTTTCCCTCATCTGGTCAAGCTCCGCATCTGCCAACAAGAAGGTCCACTTCTGGGAGACTAGCCGCACCTTCGACCATGAATCTCGCACCTGCGTTCACGCAGGTGCGCCAAATCTCCCGCATCCGTGGATTCTGGGAATCGCTCCATATCTCGCTTCCGCGGCTCGTGGCTCGCACCTGTAAGCCCGCACCTATGGCTGACCAAGCGCAGGTGCGATTATGATAGATCTGGGAGCTTCAGCTGTTGTTCCAAGCTCCCAACTTGGTTCGAACCTCATCCGATTGACACTCGGGGACCCCGGGGCACCGCCCGAACATACCAACAAGTTTAGAATCATAAAACGGACTCGATCAAACTCTCAGAACGCCCAAAACGACATTAAAACTAAGAATCACCCCCTAAAACCAATTGAATCAATCTTAAGAACTTCAAGTTCTTTAATCTATTATTAATGCGCCGAAACGTACTTATACTACTCGGAATGACACCAAATTTTGCGTGCAAGTCTTAAATGCAACTATGGAACTATTACCAGTCTCAGAATTTTATTTGGACCTCGATATCACCAAAACCCGCTCCAAACCAAATTTAAAGAGCTTCAAAAACCTTAATGAACCAACTTTCACTATTAGGCATCGAAACACTTCTGGGCCACCCAAAACCTGATCCGATCATACACCCAAGTCCAAAATCATCATACCAACCTACTGGAACCATCAAATCCCGAATCCGAGGTCGTTTACTAAAAATGTTGACCAAAGTCAAACTTGGCCTTTCAAGCCAACTTTAAGGAACTAAGTGTTCCAATTTCAACCCAAACTCTTCTACATCCCGAACCAACCATCCCCGCAGGTCATAAATCAGTAAAAGGAAGTACAGGAAGTCTTATTTAGGGAAACGGGGTTCTAGAAAGCAAGACGACCTGTCGGGTCATTACATTCTCCACCTCTTAAACAAACGCTCATCCTCGAACAGGTTTAGATTCATACATGATGTGCTGAACAAGTGTGGATATCTACTCCTCATGTCCTCCTCGGACTCCCAGGATGCCTCCTCGAATGGTTGGCCCCTCCACTGAACCTTCACTGTGGAAATCCTCTTGGATCAAACTGGCGATCCTGTCTAGCAATAATGGAAACTGGATCCTCCTCATAATCCAAGATCTCATCAAGGTGGATAGTGCTGAAGTCTAACACATGTGACAGGTCGGCATGATACCTCTGGAGCATAGACACGTGAACAACTGGATGAACCCCTGATAGGATGGGAGGTAAAGCAAGCTCATAAGCAACTTTTCCAACTCGTCTCAACACCTCAAATAGGCCTATAAACCTTGGGCTCTACTTTCCCTTCATTCTGAATCTCATAATACCCTTCAGCGGCGAGAATTTCAAGAGAACCTTCTCGCCTACCATAAATGATACATCACGCGCCTTTTGATCCGCGTAACTCTTCTGTCTGGACTGTGCTGTGCGAAGTCCCTCATGCATCATGTTTACCTTTTCCAAGGCATCCTTCACCAAATCAGTACCATATAACCTAGCCTCGCCGGGCTCAAACCACCCGATGGAAGAACGATATCACCGACCATATAAAGCCTCAAATGGGGCCATCTCGATGCTGGACTAATAACTGTTGTTGTAAGCAAACTCGTCCAATGGAAAGAACTGATCTCACTATCCTCCAAAGTCAATCACACATACTCTCAGCATGTCGTCCAATATCTGAACTGTCCGCTCTGACTTCCTGTCAGTCTGTGGATGAAACGTTGTGTTGAGCTCTACACGGGTCCCCAACACACTCTGTACGGCTCTCCAGAAATGTGAAGTGACTTGAAGGCCTCTATCTGATATGATGAAAACAGGCACACCGTGCAACCGAACTATCTCCCTAATATAAATCCGTGCCAATTTCTCTGAAGTATATGTAGTCACAACCGGAATGAAGTGTGCGGACTTGATTAATCTATCGATAATGACCCAAACTACATCAAACTTCCGCTAGGTCCGCCGCAATCCAACTATGAAGTCTATAGTGATACACTCCCATTTCCACTCAGGTATAGTCATCTACTGAAGTAGGCCACCTGGCCTTTGGTGCTCATACTTGACCTGCTAGCAATTTAGACATCTGGCAACATACTCCACTATGTCTTTCTTCATTTGCCGCCACCAATAATGTTGTCTCAGGTCATGATACATCTTCGTAGCACCTGGGTGAATAGAATACCGAGAACTATGTGCCTTCTCTAGAATCCTCTCCCCCAAGACAACAACATTAGGAACACATAGACTACCTTGGAGTCGCAGAACACCATCCTCACCAATAGAAACTTCCTTAGCGCCACCATGTAGTACCGTCTCTCTAAGAACTGCCAAGTGCGGATCATCAAACTATCGGGCCTTGATCTGCCCCAATAATGAAGACTGAGAAACAACACATGCAATAACTCGACTGGGCTCTGAAATATCCAACCTCATGAATCAGTTAGCCAAGGAATAAATGTTCAAAGCTAGTGGCCTCTCTTCTGCTGAAATAAATGCCAAGCTACCCATACTCTATGCCTTCCTGCTTAAGGTATCTGTGACCACATTTGCCTTGCCTGGATGATAAAGAATGGTGATGTCATAATCCTTCAATAACTCGAGCCATATACGCTAACTCAAATTGAGATCCCTTTACTTGAATAAATGCTGTAAGCTGCGATGGTCAGTATAAACCTCAAATGACACCCCATAAAGATAATGCCTCCATATCTTAATAGCATGAACAATCGCGACTAACTCCAAATCGTGCAAAGGATAATTCTTCTCATGAATCTTCAGCTGACGTGAAGCATATGCAATAATTCGCCCTTCCTACATCAATACACAACCCAAGCCAATGCGTGAAGCATCACAATATACCATATACATCCCCGAGCTGGAAGGCAACACTAGAACCAGAGTTGTAGTCAAAGCTGTCTTGAGCTTCTAGAAGCTTGCCTCATAATCCTCGGACCAACAGAACAGAGCACCCTTCTTGGTCAATCTAGTCAAAGGTGCTGCAACGGATGAAAAGCCCTCCACAAACCGGCGATAATAGCCTGCTATCCCTAAGAAACTCCTGATCTCAGTCGCAGAAGTGGGACGATACCAACTCTGAACTGCCTCAATCTTCTTGGGATCTACTTTAATACCCTCTCCTGATACAACATGCCCCAAGAATGCCACAGACTCTAGCCAAAACTCACATTTCGAGAACTTAGCATATAACTCCTGTTCTCGCAATGTCTGAAGTACCACTCTCAAGTGTTGTTCGTGCTCCCCCAGTCTATGTGAGTAAATCAAGATGTCATCAATGAAAACAATAACAAAGGAATCACTATAAGGCCTGAACACCCGGTTCATCAAATCCATAAATACCGCTAGGGCATTAGTCAAACCGAAGGACATCAATAGAAACTCATAATGACCATATCGATACGGAAGGTAGTCTTCAGAATATCTGAGTCCCGAATCTTTAACTGATGGTACCCTGATCTCAAATCGATCTTAGAAAACACCCCAGCACCCTGGAACTGGTCAAATAAATCATCGATACGCGGCAACGACTACTTGTTCTTGATGGTAACCTTGTTCAACTGGCGGTAATCAATGCACATCCACATAGTCCCATCTTTCTTCTTCGCAAATAACACTGGTGCACCCTAAGGTGACACACTGGGTCTCATAAACCCCTTTGCTAACAACTCCTCAAGCTACTCCTTCAACTTCTTCAATTTTTTCTCAACCATATGTTGACCCTTCAGAAAAGAGATAAAACGACTAGTCGTACTAACCGAGGAACCCTTCCACTCCAACCTCGGTAATTCTGGAATCGCTAAGGTAATAGTCTTGGCATGACAATCAAGGACGGTGTGGTATGGAGATAACCAGTCCATGCCTAGGATGACCTCAAAGTCGATCATATAAAGTCGAAGTAGGTCCGCCCTAGCCTCGTAACCATAGAATATGACCACAAAGGACCGATAGATACGATCCACGACCATAGAATCGCCCACAAGAGTGGACACATAAAAAGTAGTACCCAAGGACTCACGAGGAATATTCAGAAATTGAACAAACAGAGATGACACATATTAATATGTAGACCCTGGATCAAATAATACTGAAGCAACCCTACCGCTTACAGAAATAGTACATGTGATCACGACATCTGAAGTCAATGCATCTGGTCTAGCCGAAAAAGCATAGAATCTGGCTGGAGCGTCGGTGGGCTCGCCCCCGCCTGACTGAACAGTAGCTGACTGGCATCCCCCTGCCTGGCCTCCACCTCTATGATGGCCCCTACCAGCATGCCCTCCGCCTCTGGGCGGCCGGACAGTCGGTGCTGAAATCATTGGCTGTTGACCCTGCTGCACTTCCTTGTCCCAAAGCTTGGGAAAGAATCTCCTCATGTGACCAGGATCTCCGCACTCGAAACAACCCCTCGGTGCGGTGATCTGCTGACCTGATGTCTGACACTAATGGCCTGTTGACCCACTGGAAGAAGCCTGAATAGCTGGTGGGCGGTAATAACTCTCTGGCATTACACTGAAATAGGGGTGCACTGGAGCACCTCGAGGAGGTGGTGGTGATGAATATGGAGGCCTGCTAAGCTGACCCCTCCCAAATTGTTCTCTTCCCCTAGACGGGGCACCTCTAAACTCTCCATAGAAATGGGCCCTCTTGTCCTACTGCATCTGCTCTCTCCCCCTCTAACAGTAGCCCTCAATCCTCCGAGCAATCTCCACTGCTAGCTGTTAAGAAGTCCCCATCTCAACCTCTCGGGCCATATTGGGCCTAATACATGAGTGCAACCCCGTAACAAACCTTTGCACTCTCTCTGCATTCGTAGAAAGTATCATAAGTGCACGGCGAAACAACTCAGAAAACCTCGCCTCACAGTCGCTCACTAACATCTGACCCTACTCAAGCTGCTCAAACTGATATCGTAACTCTTCCTTCTCGGAGGGTGGAATATACCTATCTAGGAAACATTATGTGAACTGGATCCAAGTCATGGGGGGGGGGGTAACCTTCTTGTGTGCCAAGCAGATAAGACTACCACCATCTACGGGCCCAGCCCTTTAGCTGGAAAGTAGTGAAGTCAAACCTATGAGACTCCAACATTCTCATGTTGTGCAGTCTGTCCCTGCACCTATCAATGGAATCCTGGGCATCTTCATGACGCTCGCCTCCTAAGACAGGAGGGTGTAACCTAGTCCATCTGTCTAACAACTTCTGCGGATCGCCGTCCGCAGTCAGTCTAGGCTCAGGTGTAGCTGCCGCAACTAGCTGGGCTCTGCCTATGGGTAGTGCACCCGGAGTCTGATATACCACAGTTGCGTGACCAGGAACCTGAGCAGTAGGGGTCTATGCTCCCCCTCTTTCCTGAGATGTGGCTAGGTCCGCTGGAAAACCCCTAGCTTGATTCATGGTGTCCATGAACCGTATCTCTAACGACCCGACCAGTCGTTTTGAGAATTTAAGTCTTGTTCAGCGGTATAAGGCCCTGAGCAACTTCATATTATGTGTATTGACTTGCGTGCGTGGTTGAATTTGGTTACTGGATGTTTCAGAGTGATTTGGGACACTTAGTCCCTAAAACGAAAGTTAAGTCTTAGGATTTTAATCGTAGTCGGAACTATATGAAGACGACTCCGGAATGGAATTTCTTCAGTTCCATTAGCTCTGTTGGGTGTTTTTGGACTTAGGAGCGTGTCCGGACTGTAAATCCGAGGTCTGTAGTTGATTTAGGCTTGAAATGGCGAAAGTCAAATTTTTGGAGATTTAGACCGGAAGTGGACTTTTGATATCGGGGTCGGAATCCCATTCCGAGATTTGGAACATCTCCTTTATATTATTTTGGACTTCCCTGCAAAATTTGACGTCATTTCAAGTTGATTCGATAGTTTTCGGCACGGGTTTTAGAAGTTGAAAGATTTGAAAATTTATAAGTTCGATTCATCGTGCGATTCGTAGTTTTGACATTTTTTGATGTGATTTAAGACCTCGAGCGGGTCCATATTAGGGTATAGAACTTGTTGGTATGTTTGGACGGGGTCCCGAGGGCACTGGGTGTTTTTCGGACGAGTTGCAGATGATTTCCATGGTTTTGGGGAGGTCTGAGTTCTGGTGTAATCGCACTTGCGGACCTTGGGCGTAGGTGCGATGGTCGCAGGTGCGAAGAATGAGGCACAGGTGTGGGAAGATCTGTACTTGGCAGTCTCCGCAGGTGCAGAGAATTCTTGCGCATCAGCGGACTCGCACGTACGGAGATGGAAGCGCAGATGCGAGAATTGAGAGTTGGCCTGGGGTCGCAGGTATGGGGAAGTTCCACATCTGCGATGCATGCAGATGCGCGGAAGGATCGCAGGTGCGGAGACTGTTGGAGTTAGTGATTTCCGCAGGTGCGACTGGTTAGACCGTAGGTGCGGTAGGTGCAGGTGCGAGAAATGGTCGCAGGTGCGAGGAACGCTGGGCAGAAAGGGGTTGGAATCGAGGGTTATTTCATTTTCACTCCATTTATGATTTTGAGCTCGGGAGAAGGCGATTCTTTGAGGGATGTTCAGAAGAATCTTGTGGGTAACTATTTCTTACTCGAATTTGGTTTTATTGCATTAAGCTATAGTTGTTTTCTCCATTTTGTTTCGGAATTTTGGGGTTGAAATTGGGAAATATTGGAAGAACTTCTTTAATAAAGATTTCGAGCTTTGAAAGGGGATTTGTGGTCGAATTTGAGTAATTCTTATATGGTTAGACTCGTGAGTGAATGAGCTTTCGTATTTTATGACTTTGACTCGATTCCGAGAAGTGGGCCCCACAGGCAATTTTGAGTTAATTTCGGAATTTTTATTAAAAATGTTGTTTTCGTTAATTAGATGAGTCTATTATTGTTGTAATTATGATATGTAATTGCTTTTTGGCTAGATTTGGGCCATTCAGAGCCGAATATTCATGGAAATCTTACAGATTGTTTGAGCTTGACTCGAGGTAAGTATTTTGCCTAACCTTGTGTGGGGGACTTCCCCTTAGGATTTGAGTCTTCTATGTTGATTGTAGTCCGTGTACACGAGGTGACGAGTAAGTGCACAGACTTATTTGTGGAAAAGTTGGCCTTTTGGGTTCTTAGGTCCTTGTATTCATTGAATATGCAGTTGTTCTTGTTATGATTATATATCTAAATTACTAGATTCACACCTACTTGCTTAATTAGAATCAATTGCTTCATGATCTACTATTATTGTTACTTGAGTCATATGTGACTTAATTGAAATT
>AWOL01S0002299.1:16158-27004 GCA_000715115.1 Nicotiana otophora
TATGGACTATGTTAGGACACTTGTACAAGCATACACGTAGTTAAGCACTCTTATCGGATATGAGGTGTTCTTGATATTTTTGAGCATAGATGCTCACCCTTGTTTACTTGACTTCTATGTGAGAATGGCTCTATTGGAACGTTAGTCGTCAGCGCGGTTATGAGGTGTTATGAGGGCACAAGATGCCAAGTGTTAGGGTTCAGGTATTGAGACNATTAAAAATGTTGTTTTCGTTAATTAGATGAGTCTATTATTGTTGTAATTATGATATGTAATTGCTTTTTGGCTAGATTTGGGCCATTCAGAGCCGAATATTCATGGAAATCTTACAGATTGTTTGAGCTTGACTCGAGGTAAGTATTTTGCCTAACCTTGTGTGGGGGACTTCCCCTTAGGATTTGAGTCTTCTATGTTGATTGTAGTCCGTGTACACGAGGTGACGAGTAAGTGCACAGACTTATTTGTGGAAAAGTTGGCCTTTTGGGTTCTTAGGTCCTTGTATTCATTGAATATGCAGTTGTTCTTGTTATGATTATATATCTAAATTACTAGATTCACACCTACTTGCTTAATTAGAATCAATTGCTTCATGATCTACTATTATTGTTACTTGAGTCATATGTGACTTAATTGAAATTTTTATATCTTTTATAGCCATACTATCTTTTCATGACTGCTTATCTTTATTTGGAATTAATATTATTTCATCCTATAATTGTTCAGTATTAATTGAGGTTATGATTATTTTTCTTCTGCTTATCCTTAATTGAATTGTCGAATATCCATCGTAATTTCCTCAACCTTAAAAGAAGTTTAAATATCCTATATCTTAGTCGACTTGTTTTATTTGGAATTATTTGATTCGTGTTAGCTTCCCTGTTGTTGAAGTGTATATTGTGGGATCGTTGCTACACATTAGTTTTCCCTTTTGTTGAGTTGTTCTCTTTACGCCTAGAATTGTTACTGTGGTTATTCCTTGTGAATTGGTTCTACCGTTTCTTTGTGAATTAAAGTTCTTGAGTTTATTTACTTGTCGTACTTTGTATTATTGTCATTTGTTGATGTTGTACTTGTTGTGGTGATGCACGAGGTTTCTGCCATGCAGTTATTATTATTGTGATACACGAGGTTTCTTCCATGCGGTTGTTATTATGGGGTTGCACGAGGTTTCTGCCGTGCTATTGTTACCATTGATATTTGCACAAGCGGCGTGACAAGGCGGGATATGTATATATAAATGTGGGTTGTGTGTGTGGGAGACAAGGTGGGAATATTATTATGCATGTGTGGCGAGACAAGGCGGGCATTTATGTTACTATTGCACACGTGGTGAGACAAGGTGGGCTGTGTCAGGGATTGATTTGTGATGATTTATGGCATGGGGGAATTCTTGTTGTTGATATTTGTGTACTGGTATACGTACCTGTGTGAGCTTTATCTTGTGAAAGCTGTGAGAAAATATTCTACGTGTTGTCCGTTTTTCTTCTTCCTTATGCTTATTTGCTGATATGGACTATGTTAGGACACTTGCACAAGCATACACGTAGTTAAGCACTCTTATCGGATAAGAGGTGTTCTTGATATTTTTTAGCATAGATGCTCACCCTTGTTTACTTGACTTCTATGTGAGAATGGCTCTATTGGAACGTGAGTCGCCAGCGCGGTTATGAGGTGTTATGAGGGCACAAGATGCCAAGTGTTAGGGTTCAGGTATTGAGACCCGTGAGTTGTGAATTTGTCCAAGGTTTGGTACCTCGTGGAGTTGTTGGCTAAAACCTGATGTAAAAGGGGTTGTAGTTGCTGAGTTATTACTTGTCCTTGCTGTATTTGTGATTCCGGATTTAGGTTTTATTCCATTCACCTTTCTGTGCTATTTTCATAATATTCTGCTGATACTTGTTGTTTTGTTCCTTATTTCAATTACTGTACCGTGAGCCATATTGCATAGTCTTTATGTAGACATCGTACTTCTATTATTCATGTACTTATATCTATTCAGTTTATTAGACCAGTGGGTGTCTTGACTGTTCCTCGTCACTACTCCACCGAGGTTAGTCTTGATACTTACTGGGCACCGCTGTGGTGTGCTCATGCTACTCTTCTGCACACTTTTGTGCAGATCCAGGTACTTGTTCGTTAGCTAGCTGTGTGGAATGTTGCTGTGGAGACTCAAGGTAAACCTGCTGCTATGTTCACAGGCTTCAGAGTCACCTTTAAGTTTTTGTTTTGCACTGTTCATTCCTGTTTATGCACAGTTGTATTTAGAGGATTTCTAGCAAACACTCTGTAGAGCTTATGACTTGTACTACTGGTTTTGGAAATTTTAATAGATTTATATTTAACTTGTTAGATGTTATTTAAATAGTGTTGTTTCAATTAATGTTAGGCTTACCTAGTCCCTAAGATTAGGTGCCATCACGATACCAAACAGAGGAAAAATTGGGTCGTGACAAGTTGGTATCAGCGCTCTAGGTTCATGGGTGCTACAAGTCATAAGCGAGTTTAGTAGAGTCTTGCGGATCAGTACAGAGACATCTGTACTTATCTTTGAGAGGCTACAGAACTATTAGGACAATTTCACTTCTTTCATTCCTAGCGTGCCAGCCTATTGATCTCGGAGTTTGAACTTTTATCATTCCATTCTCTCATAGATGGTGAGGACATGAGCGACAGTTATCGACGACGCTGCTCCCGGAGCAGGTATGGCTAGAGGCAGAGGCCAAGGAGGAGTAAGTGCCATAGCCAGAGTACCTACCAGGGAAGCAGTTGAAGAGCCTCCAGTAGTTCCAGTTGGGGAGAAGGTACCGGAGGTGCTTGCTGTTACCCCCGGACTTCAGGAGACCTTAGCATAGTTCCTGAGCATGTTTGGTACATTGGCTCAGGCGGGGCTGACTCCGGTTGCACCAACTATTTCACAGACCGGGGGAGGAGCCCAGACTCCCGCCGCCCACACCCTAAAGTAGCGAGTTCATGTTGGTTAGGTTCCAGGTGTCATGGGGACACAGCCTGTGGTCCCAGTTCAGCTCGTGGTCAGGGCAGCAACATCTGAGGAAGAACAGCTTAGACTTGCAATGTTCAAGAAATATGACCCTCCTACATTTAGTGGCTTGGCTTCAGAGAGTGCACAAGGTTTTCTAGAAGAGTGTCACCGCATTCTCCATACTATAGGTATTATGGAGACGAGCGGGGTTGCTTTTACTACGTTCCATCTTAGGGGAGCGTCTTACCAGTGGTGGCGGGCATATGAGTTGGGTAGCCCAGTCAGGTTAGCTTCACTTACATGGGTTCAGTTTTCAGATATGTTCCTGAGAGATTTTGTACCTCAGTCCCTTCGAGATGCATGGCGCGCGGAGTTTGACCAGTTGCGCCAGGGCACTATGTCAATGTCAGAGTATGCCGTGAGATTCATTGATTTGGCTAGGCATACACCTACTTTGGTAGCCACAGTTAGAGAGCATGTCCGTAGATTCATTGAGGGACACAGACATGATATTTGGTTCAATATGACTCGGGAGTTAGAGTCAGATGTTTCGTTTCAGCAGGTGGTAGGGATCGCTCGCCGGGTAGAGGGCATGTAGGATCAAGAGAGAGAGGACATGCGGGGCCATAAGAGAGAGTATAAGCGAGATCAATAGAGAAAGGACAGGAAGGTGAGGAGGCCTCATAGACTGGAGAGATCTACTGGTCCTTTTTTGGAGGCAGGGTACGACATGATAAAGGTTTTGTGGGTCAGCCAGTTTAGTTTGTACTTCAGGCTTCGTACAGTGTTTCAGGTGCTCATGGGTCTCAAAGTACTAGTACCGCCAGTTCCCACAACCACGTCAGTATAGAGGTTGCTTCGAGTGCGGAGATACCATCCACAGGGTGAGAGATTGTCCTAGACTCCAGATAGGTATGCCACAGCGGAGTATTCAAGCGAGTAGAGTTCGCCCAAGAGGGGAAGGCCCGACCCGTTGATGTATTTCATATAGTAGGATTGAGGCCACTGCACCAAATGATGTCATACAGGTATGCTTTTGATTTGTTACATAGGGGCACCATTCGTATTTTGATTCGGTCCTGCTTATCGGGGCGAGTTCCCCTAATTGTTGTCCCACCTATGGGTGAGTTTATGACTTAGTATTATGTTTAGATGTTTACCCCGTTGGGAGATTCTATGAGTGATAGCCGTGTCTATCGTCTGTTTCTATTCATTATTGAAAGTAGGTTTGATGTGATTCCTTAGTAAATTGGTTATAGTTTGTGATTTGATACTCTACCGGGGTGAGAATTTAGCAAGTGTTGAGATTTTATTGGTAGAATTGAGTTAGTGGAGGATTTCCATTGGTATGATGTGTATTCGACTTGTGATTCAGAGTTGAAGGAGAGACCCTCGCGACTCTATGTGATTTGATATGTTTGAGCCAGGCTGCGTGCCGCGGTGGAGGGTGATACCAGAATGAGATCCTTATGATTCGTTCATGTACTTTGATTTTTCCTTTTGAATTGATTCGTAGTATGATACTGTTAGAGAGTTGAGTCTGTCGGGCTTGTTTGATATTTCCCTTATGTGTTTCTCTTTACATATTCAGTCATTTTCATTCTGTGCTTCTCGAGTTTTAGCTTGCGGGGTGTGTGCCCGGAGGTGTTAGTTGTGACTTGTTGATTTGGGAGTATAGTTATGACGACTTTGTGTTTCTTGAATCATTGTCAGCATTTTGGAGGTTTGAAACGGGTTGCTAACGGATATGGGTCTAATTGTCGGTGCTGGTTTTGATTTTGGGCAGCTATTATGATAAGAAATGTTATTATGGGCCTATATGTGGTGTGTCTTGTTGTGTAGTCATACCTTGTGGTTGTAGGCATAAGTGGTTACGGCTGGTTGAGACTGATATCGGTTATGGATTTAAAATTGGGTATTTTGAAGATAAATGGAAAATGAGAATTCTTTTTCTTTTTACTCTAAAGCTTATCAGTGTTGTCAGAAAGGATACATTACAGTTGAGATGGTGTCGTCGGGCTTATGTGGATTAGGGTGACGTGGGGTCACCCACGGGTGTGTGTCGGGTATGTACTTTAAGTGATTTCAAGACTTCGAGGCAATGCTTAACACGTTTAAGGACGAACGTTTGAGGATGTAACGACTAGGCCGGTTGTTTTGAGAATTTAAGTCTCGTTCGGCAGTATAAGGCCCTGAACAGCTTCATATTATGTGTATTGACTTGCGTGCATGGTTGAATTCGGTTACCGGATATTTCGGAGTGATTTGGGACACTTAGTCCCTAAAACGGAAGCTCAAGTCTTAAGATTTTTACCGTAGTAGGAACTATGTGAAGACAACTCTGTAATGAAGTTCTGTCAGTCCCATTAACTCCGTTGGGTGATTTTGGACTTAGGAGCGTGTCCAGACTGTAAATTCGAGGTTTGTAGCTGATTTAGGCTTGAAATGGCAAAAGTCGAATTTTTGGAGATTTGGACCGGAAGTGAACTTTTTGATATCGGGGTCGAAAAGCGATTCCGAGAGTTGGAATAGCTCTGTTATGTTATTTGGTACTTGCCTGCAAAATTTGATGTCATTCCGGGTTGATTTGATTGGTTTCGACACGGTTTTTAGAAGTTGAAAGATTTGAAATTTTATAAGTTCGATTCATAGTGCGATTCGTAGTTTCGACATTGTTTGATGTGATTTGAGTCCTCGAGCGGGTCCGTATTAGGGTATAGAACTTGTTGGTATGTTTGGACAGGGTCCCGAGGGCCCCGGGTGTTTTTCGGACGAGTTGCGGATGATTTTCATGGTTTTGGGGAGGTCTGAGTTCTGGTGTAATCGCACCTGCGGACCTTGGGCACAGGTGCGATGGTCGCAGGTGAGAAGAATGAGGCACAGGTGCAGGAAGAGTTGGACTTGGCAGTCTTCGTAGGTGCGGAGAATATTTGCGCATCAGCAGACTCGCACGTGTCGAGATGGAAGCACAGATGCGAGAATTGAGAGTTGGCCTGGGGTCGCAGGTGCGAGGAAGTTCCGCATCTGCGATGCCTGCAGATGCGCAGAAGGCTCGCAGGTGCGAAAACTGTGGGAGTTAGTGACTTCCGCAGGTGCGACTTGTTGGACAGCAGGTGCGAGAAATGGTCGCAGGTACGAGGATCGCTGGGCATAAAGGGGTTGGAATCGAGAGTTATTTCATTTTCACTCCATTTTTTATTTTGAGCTCGGGAGAAGGCGATTCTTTGAGGGATTTTTAGAGGAATTTTGTGGGTAACGATTTCTTACTCGAATTTGGTTTTATTGCGTTAATCTAAAGTTTTTTTCTAAATTTAGTTTCGGATTTGTGGGGTTGAAATTGGGAAACATTGGAAGAACTTCTTCAACAAAGATTTCGAGTTTTGAAAGGGGATTTGTGGTTGGATTTGAGTAATTCTTATATGGTTAGACTCGTGAGTGAATGAGCTTTCGTATTTTATGACTTTGACCCGATTCCAAGAAGTGAGCCCCACGGGCAATTTTGAGTTAATTTCGGAATTTTCGTTAAAAATGTTAATTTCATTAATTAGATGAGTCTATTATTGTTGTAATTATGATATGTAATTGCTTTTTGGCTAGATTTGGGCCATTCAGAGCCGGATATTCATGGAAAGGGCATTCGTACGGATTGATTGAGCTTGACTCGAGGTAAGTATTTTGCCTAACCTTGTGTGGGGGACTTCCCCTTAGGATTTGAGTCTTATATGTTGATTGTAGTCAGTGTACACGAGTTGAGGAGTGCGTGCACAAACTTATTTGTGGAAAAGTTGGCCTTTTTGGGTTCTTAGGTCCTTGTATTCATTAAATATGCAGTTGTTCTTGTTATGATTATATATCTAAATTACTAGATTCACACCTACCTGTTTAATTAGAATCAATTTCTTCATGATCCACTATTATTGTTACTTGATTCATATGTGACTTAATTGAAATTGTTATCTCTTTTATAGCCATACTATCTTTTCATAACTTCTTATCTTTATTTGGAATTAATAAAACCAATTGAATCAATAAAATGGCTTTTCATAACTGCTTATCTTTATCTTTTCATAACTGCTTATCTTTTTATAACCACTATTATCTTTTTCCATAACATCTTTATTTGGAATTAATAAAACTAAGAATCACCGCCTAAAACTAATTGAATCAAACTTAAGAACTTCAAGTTCTTTAATTTACTTTCAATGTGTCGAAACGTACTTATACTACTCGGAATTATTCGAGTGTGTTTCGGATGGGCTACGGGCATGTTCCTTCTATTTTTGAACTGCTGAATCTGTCATCTGGTTTCCTTCATCGCATTCGCGACCTTGCCTTCGCATTCACGTAGTGTTATTTTGGAGGGTGAAATACTTCCTCTTCGCGTTCGCAGTCAAACTCTCGCATTCGCGAAGTTTTTCCACCTCTTTCTTCGTGTTCGCGTGTCGCTTACGCGTTCACGTACTACTCCACGCGTTCGCGTAGAGCAGTCGTTGGGCCATCAGATTTTTCCTCTCCGCATTTGCGAACGTGTTGTCACGTTCGCAAAGCACAACTGAGCAGCTTTCATTTTGTTTTCTTCACGAACATGATTTCTCTTCTGTGTTCGCGATGCACAAATACCTCGGTAGAATAAATAGTACTTTGTTCGAGCGTTTTGCTATTTTCACCATTTTGGCGTTCTAGAGCTCTGTTTGGAGCGATTCCATGTGGGTTTTTCAAGAAAAACGATTAGGTAAGTGTTCTTCACCTACAATTTATTATATTCCATAATTTTATCTTTATTTGTATCATTTAATTTGTGTTTTGGGTTGGGGGAAATGGTAGTTTTTGAAGAAAAGTTTCAAAATGAAAAATCATTATTTGAGGGACGAAATGGTATCAGAATTTGATAATTTTTCTATGGTTGGACTCATATCGAAATGGGTGTTCAGGTTTTGTAAAATTTGTCGGGTTCCGAGGTGTGGGCCCGGGGGTCGACTTTTGGACCGATTTTTAGATTTTAATAAAGATTGAGATTGTATGGTCCGGAATAGTTTCTTATGAGTTTTATTTGTGCTTTAAGGTTATTTTGGTTAGATTTGAACCATCCGGAGGTTATGAGATGTTATGAGGGCACAGGATGTCAAGTGTTAGGGTTCAGGTATTGAGAGTTGTGAATTGTGATTTGTCCGAGGTTCGGTAGCTCGTGGAGTTTTTTTTTTAACTACAAACTGATGTAAAAGCGGTTGTAGTTGCTGAGTGTTTACTTGTCCTTGCTGTATTTGTGATTCCGGATTTAGGTTGTGTTCCATTCATTTTTCTGAGTTATGTTTATGATATTCCGCTGATACTTGTTGTTTCCTTTCTTATTGCCATTTCTGTATTGTAAGCCATATTGCATAGTCTTTATGTAGATAACATATTTCTGTTGTTCATATACTTATACTTGTTTAGTTTATTAGACCAGTAGGTGTCTGGACTGTTCCTCGTCACTATTCTACCGAGGTTAGTCTTGATACTTACTGGGCACCGTTGTGGTGTGCTCATTTTGCACTTCTGCACATTTTTGTTCAGATCCAGGTATTTGTTCGTTAGGAGCTGTGCGGGTCGTTGTTGTGGAGACTCAAGGTAAACCTATTGCTATGTTCGTAGGCTTCAGAGTCACCTTTAAGTTTTTGTTTTGCGTTGTTTATTCTTATTTTTGGACAATTGTATGTAGAAGTTTTCTAACAAACACTCTATAGAGCGTATGACTTGTACTACCAGTTTTGAGAACTGTAAATATTATAAAGATTCATATCTCAAAAGTTGTTAGATGTTATTTCTTATTATTGTTATTCAGTAAATGTTAGGCTTACCTAGTCTCTAAGACTAGGTTCCATCACGATACCCGACGGAGGGAAAACTGGGTCGTGACAGTAAAACAGCAAACATACCTGAAAAATTACCTTTGCATCTATACATATTAAATTGATTAGGTGTACACTTTGGCTATGTTAACAATCGCTTCACTTGAAAATTTGATAGTCATCCATAAACTTCTATCATATTTTATTAAATTTATATTCATCAATAGCCTTTTAGGTTTTTTTAAAAATCATGTCTGGTGCTAGGGGAAGCAGGAAGCTTACAATGGATGAATTTATTCAGAAGTGGAAGGAGTTTAAAGTCTGATTGGAACAGTAATGTATCAATGGATAATCTTAGACCTCAGATTTTTGCTGATGAGTCATTCCATAACAGGCTGAATGTGGAACACAGTTATGAAGGTTATTTAACCTCGTTCGACAAGGTTGTCCAGCAGTTTGATTCTTTTAAGTATCCCATCAGGGACGACTATGCCAGGCTGGAATAGAGCTTGAAGAGTCTTCCTTATCTTATGGACAGAATAATAATTGAACAAAATCAGTTGCGTGATCAATTCAACAAGTTGAAGTTTGATCTGATGAGACTTTATGGTCTTTTGCTCGAGTATCCTATAATTATGTCTGATGCAGATGATGATGAGATATATCGAGAAATTGAGGAGTATTGTTATGATGATGGCGATGATGCTTAGTTTTTTAAATCCTTTTTTTATGTTTTTCTTCTGTGTTTTTGTTTATGTTTTCTTTTATTTTGTGTGGATCTTCTTTTGTTTTGGGTACCTTTTATTGTACTATTTTTATGTTTGATCGTTCTTTTATCATATTTCTTTTATGTTTCTGATATTTACGGAATATGATCCACATAGAATCAAAAACTCTTTCCAAGAAAATTATATGAAAATAACAACTCCAAGATAGAACGATAAAAAATCATGAAATGCAACAGATTATACAGCTTGTAAAAATAATTGTGCATCAAATAATTGTCCAGTATAAAATACTGGATAATATGCTTTTACATGATATATCTCCAGCATAATATACAAGAAGCAAAAATTTTGAAGTCTTTAATTCCAGCAAATTGTTATGGATACAACTTTTCCATTGTTTTACACTGTTCTATTTTTTATAATATACTAGCTTATATCCCTTCATAAGTAGCATTTCTAGTATAATATACAAGAAACATTAATCTTTATATACTAGAATAGCATCAACAAAAATTATGAAATCTAACTTATTATACATAAAAATACACCATGAAAAATATAAACTCCAATCCACTAATCTTTATTTCAATCAATAAATCGCTTGAATTCCATTAAATAAAATGGATTGTAGACATTTAGGATAAAATACTGGATAATATGCTTTCACATGATAGATTTCCAGTATAATATACAGGAAGTATTTAATTCGAGCAAATTATTATGGATACAACTTCTTCATTATTTTACACTGCTACATTATAATATATTGGCTTATATCGCTTCATAAGTAGCATTTCCAGCATAATACACATGAAGCAAACAAAAATAAAAACTCCAGCTAATTATACTAAAATAGAATCAACAAAAATTATGAAATCTAACTTATTATACATAAAAACACACCATAAAAAAATATGAACTCCAATCCATATATCGTTATTTGAATCAATAAATCGCTCAAATTTAGCACACAAACAAATTTGGATTGTACACATCGAGGATATAATATTGATATGCTTTAAGATGATAGACCTCCCGCATAATATACAGGAAGAAAAAATTGAAAGTATTTAATTCCAACAAATTGTTCTAGATACTAATTTTCCATTGTTTTGCACTTCTCTATTATAATATACTCGCTTATTGTCACGACCCAAAATCCCACCACAGACGTCGTGATGGCACCTAGTCTTTAAGACTGGGTAAGCCGAATTCAATTACATTTTTATAGCTTTTTTTTGAATTTAATAAGTAATCAAAACTAACAGCAGAACAATTATGAATATACAACCTCCCAAGATTGGTAATAC
>AWOL01S0002300.1:9045-42506 GCA_000715115.1 Nicotiana otophora
ATATATATTGGGGGAACGGGTTTTACGCCGCAACGGAAGTGAAAGTAAATATATCTATATTGGGGGATCGGATTGCACGCCGCAATAGACTTATTTAAAAGTCAATATTGGGGGATCGGATTGCACGCCGCAACAGACTTATTTAAAAGAATATATATATGTATATTTGATTGAAATAAATATATAACAGAATTGAATGTGAATATATTGTGAGATCGGGTTGCACGATGCAACAGAATTGAATGTGAATATATTGTGAGAGCGGGTTGCACACTGTAACAGAATTGATGAAAATGACAATTGGTTATGATTGCTAAGTTGGCTTCAATCAATATAAATGAATTACCTGATTTATTTCTATTATTGTTGTTGTTACTAATATTGTGTACAGGTAATGTAAGTGACCCGCCTTAGCCTCGTCACTACTTCGTAGAGGTTAGACTCAGCACTTACCAGTACATTGGGTCAGTTGTACTGATACTATACTCTGCACTTCTTGTGCAGATTTTGGAGTTGGTCCCAGCAGCGTACCATAGACTTGCTCGGATTTCAGCTATTCAGAGGAGACTTGAGGTATAACTGCATGGCGTCCGTAGTTCTAAAGTCCCCGTCTATTTTACTTTAGCTGTGTGTTTATTTCCAGGCAGCTTTATTTTATTTCAGACCTTTACTTGTATTATTCTAGAAGCTCGTGCACTTGTGACACTAATTCTGGGATGGTATTTAGACAACGTTATTTTTATGGATTATTTACTATATTTCAGACCTTATTTCCATAATTTTTCTTTTGTTATTAATAAATTTATAAATTATTTTAAAAATGGATAATATTATTCTAACGTTGGCTTGCCTAGCAAGTGAAATGTTAGGTGCCATCACGGTCCGAAGGTGGGAATTTCGGGTCGTGACAATAATTTACGGGAAGCAACCAAAATAAGAACTCCAAATAATTGCACTAGAGTTGCATAAACAAATATTGTGAAATCTAACTTATTATATATAGAAACACACCATAAAAAATATAAACTCCAATCCAATAATATTTATTTCAATCAATAAATATCTTCAATTCCATAAAATAAAATTGGATTTTACACATCCAACATAAATAACTGGATAATATGCTTTCACATGATAGATCTCCAGCGTAATATACATAAAGCAAAACATTTTGAGTCTTTAATTCAAGCAAAACATTCTGCATATCAATCAACAAAGTATTCATATTTTATATATGATGCAAAAACTAAGTTTATGACTGTATTTACACTTAAGGATAACCAAGTGCTAAAGGACATTTACAAAAGTTATTTCCATTCTCTCCATAATCATCACCAACCACCTCTGCAGGAGTTGAATACCCTGATTTGTTCTTCCAATCTGCATGTCCCCGTAGACTTAAACCAAGATAGTCACGATAATATTTGATTGTAGTGGGCACAAATGTCACAACATCTTCACCCTTCATCAACATATCAACATATGTTATAACAAATGCACCACAACTTTTGTTTCCTTTCTGTTTTGGTGTTTTTTTCCAGTGAACCACAAATGGTTCATATACATGCCCAAATGTAGGATGCAAGTCACCAAATTTACAATGCTCCAAAATCATAGGAATGAAATGCTAGCATACTCATCGCTCTTATACACTGAATCATATACATCTATGGTCTTCTCATTCAAGTCTAACACTGATAGAAAATAATGAGTCTAGAACCTAATGTAATTTCACCATTTACCAAAACTGTAGGAAGTCGAACCAGACATAAAACGTTTTCAACATATGTCCATGGAATCCCACATTTATGATTCTCACCCAATATATACTGACAAAGCCCAAATCCTAATCCGGAAGGGTCATTCCAAAATTCAAACTCATTCCACTCTTTTGGATTATTAGTCCAATCATTATATGCAAGATCCAAAGTGTCGTCAAAGCCCACATCAGTTGTTGTCAAAGAAATTGGATAGTCATTGATGTGATATACATGCTTCTTCCTCAGATAATACAATAAAATATCTATGTGCTGAATAAAAAACATAAATAAGTCTATTAAAGAGATATACATACCGCATCATGAAAACAATACTTATCATCTACAATCTCTTTAAAGAACATTCTTAACTAAATTTTCTCGTTGTAAAGTTCATATGGCTTTGCTTGTAGTAAAGGATCTACTTTGTAAATATCAGTTACTCCCCTAAAAAAATAAAGACTGAAAAAATATGAAAAATACAATAACAAAAGAATTATTAATAACATATAAAGCATATAAAAATACAATAAACAAATAGCAAAACTTACTATGAAAGACGACCTTTTCTCTTTTTTTTGTAACGACCCGATCGATCGTTTTGAGTGTATTAGCCCCGATCCCCTATTTATTGTTTTCCCCGTACCTATTTTTTCTTAAGTGACTTGTCGGGAGGTCTTGTTTTCGGTTTCGGAGTATTTTGGGACACTTAGTCCCTAAAACGAAAGCTTATGTCTTAGGATTTTTACCATAGTCGGAAGTATGTGAAGACGATTCCGAAATGGATTCTGTCAGTTCCTTTAGCTCCGTTGGGTGATATTGGACTTAGGAGCGTGTCCGGACTGTGTATTTGAGGTCTGTACCTAATTTAGGCTTGAAATGGCGAAAGTGGAATTTTAGGAAGTTTGACCGGGGGGTTGACTTTTTGATATCGGGGTCGGATTTCGATTCCGAAAGTTGGAATAAGTCTATAATATTGAATATGACTTATGTGCAAAATATGAGGTCAATCGGACGTGGTTTGGTAGGTTTCTATGTCATTTTATAGATTCCAAACATTCATGATCTGGAAGAATTTGAAAGTTTAGACGTTCTTTAGGCTTGAATCTGGGTGTAATTGGTGTTTGGATGTTGTTTTGAGTGATTCGAAGGCTCGACCAAGTTGATATGGTGTTTTAAGATTTTGGGTTTTAATTGGGATTTTGACATCCGATTTGGATAAATTTGGTATGGTTGGACTCGTGAATGAATGGACTTTCGGGTTTTGTGACTCTTTTTGGATTACGAGACGTGGGCTCGGGGCCGACTTTTGACCAATTTTGGATTTTGGCTTGTAATTTCGTATTTTTCTTGTGGAATTGATTCTTTTAACCTATATTAATTATCTCGTACTGCTTATGGCTAGATTTAGGGCATTTGGAGACTGATTCAAGGGGCAAGGGCATTGCAGACTAGAATTTTGCGTGGTTTGAGGTAACTAACAGTCTTAAATCTGGTTTTGAGGGTATGAAACCCCGAGGATTGATATGATGTGAGTGTTTGGAGGTGACGCACATGCTAGTTGACGGGCATGTGAACGTGCACCGCGAGGGATTGTGACTTGGTCCGTCCTATGAGACTATAAAGTCGAATAGCCATTGTTATTACTTGTTTTTCCTTGTCTTTGAAAAATTGACTGCCTTTCATGTTAGAAATCATGCTTTGGCCATATAATATTACTGTTGGGACCCGCAACGGTCGTATACTTGTTGAATTGACTGCTAATTGTTGTCTTGTACTCAGTCACAGTCTTACTTGTGTGTTATATCTTTGTTTCCTCTCATTTCTTGTTGATACTTGTCGTATTCTTCATTTGGGCTGATGATTATGATATTCTATGAGCCCGAGGGGCTGGAGAGGTCAGTGACTGAGGTAGGTCCTGAGTGACGAGTTGTGAGCTATGTGAGTGTATATGGATTAGATTGCACGCTGCAACGAGCCTTATGGATATTTATGGATTGTGGATCGGGTTGCACGCTGCAACGAGCCTTATGGCTACTTATATGATTGAGTCGGGCTGCACGTCGCAACGATATAGCACTTGGGCTGAAAGGAGCCCCTCTAGAGTATGTACACCTCTAGTAAGCGCAGGTACCTATTGAGTACGAGTACTAAGGGCTGAGAGCCGAGTGGTTGAGTTGTTGTGACGAGTTGAGTGTCGATTTCCCTGAGAGGCTGTACATGTTATGCACTTAGTTGCTATCTGTCATTGTTATGAAATTTCTGAAAGATTCAATATCCAGATTACCTGCATTGTAACTGTATAAACTGATTTGACTTGAATTGCCGGATTTGAAATCATGTCTACTCTTTGCTGGAATTAATGAAAATGAACTGTATTTGTATAGCTCGTCACTACCTTCTCAGTTCCTTATTTATTTTTGTTACTTGCTAAGTTGGTTGTACTCATGCTACACATTGCACTTCATGTGCAGATCCAGGTGTGTTTGATCATGGAGGTCGTTGAGTTCATGCACAATCGAGTATTGGAGACTACGAGGTAGTTGTCGACGATTGCAGACCTTCTCTCTCCTTCTATGTTTTCTCTCTTTTCTATATTGATACTTAGACACTGAGTGATGATCCAAAATGTCATCTTTAAATTTAATAATTAATTTTGTGTTCTAATACCTCGAAAAGCACTATTTATTATTCCTCGACTTGCGTGCACAGTCCGTAAAAATTTCCGAAAAGATTTTCTGTGAAAAATGGATTAAAATGTGAAATAGTGCTTTAAAACTCAACTGAGTTAACGTTGGTCAACATTTTGAGGAAACAGACTCGGATCAGTGTTTTGATAGTTTCGGTAGGTCCGTATCGTGATTTAGGACTTGGGCGTATGCCCGAAATCGAATTCCGAGGTCCCTAACCTGAGATATGGAATTTTGAAGAAATATTAAAAGTTTGAAAACTTAATGATTCTTACGAATTTAGTGATGTTGGATTTATTGACATCGGGTTCGTATTTTGGTTTCAGAGCTCGGTATAAGTCCACTATAATATTTATGACTTGTCTGCCGAATTTGGTGAGAAACGGAGTTGATTTGACGTGATTCAGACGTCCGGTCGTGATAATCTAAGTTTTAAAGTTTTCTTGAAAAATTCCATTGATTTGGTGTCTGATTCGTAGGTCTAGGTGTTATTTTGACGATTTGATTACGCGAGCAAGTTCGTATGATGTTTTAGGACTTGGGTGCACGTTTGGTTTGGAGCCCCGAGGGCTCGGGTGTGTTTCGGATAGGCTACGGGACGATTTCAAACTTGGAAAAATGTGGTATGTCTGGTTCTGGTTTCCTTAATCGCGATCGCGTGGCTTCTTCCACAATCGTGATGGCTTGTTGAGCACTAATGAAAATTTGTACTATGTGATCTCATAGTTGGAGAAGCAAAGGCATCGCGAATAACATCAACATATGTACCAGTATAAAGAAGTTGTTCAGTTGAAAGAACTGGTCAACTACAGTACAATCTGCTCTTTCTTCATCACAAGGACTTTTTAGTAAATATCCACCAGCTGTTGCACCTTCATCGCCACCTTCTTTATATCGTCCTCCATGAACTGAATCAATATCCATGACTGATGCCATTGAGGATGCAGGTGTGCTATATTGAAAAATATCTTGACTGCACTGTGGTGTAAAAAGTGGATATGTCTCATCAGCTATTATCCATGATAGCATCATACCAGTTGTGAGAATTGGTTCAACTGCATTACAATCTGCTCTTACTTCATCACAAGGACCGTTAACTAAATTTTCACTAGCTGTTGCAACTTCATCGGTATCTTCTTTATTTTGTGCTCCATTATCCATGATTGCTCACATTGAAATAGAAGGTCATGTCTCCTCAAACTCCTTATTGCACTGTTCATCCTGTTTTTGTAAATCAACATCTTCCTCTTGTTCATCATGTTTGTCACCCGATAAATGAGTAGAATCTCTATTAGAATAATTCTCTCCACCAGCATCACCGCCTAAAGAATTTTGATCAACATCACTATTAGAATATTTCTCTCCATCATTATCATTTGTGGTTCATTACTTTCACTATTTCCATGTTCATTACTTTTGTCATGTTTTTCCTTTGAAAATCTGGAACAATCTCTTAATTCTTTCCTTGCATCTTCATCATTCAACAAGCCATGATGATATTTTTGTTTACTTGCTTCATTAAAATTTTGAATGAATTGTAAAACTATATCAAGCTTCTCATTGATAACCTGTAACAATGAATAAATATTATTAACATACAATATATTATTATACCAATGAACAACAACAACAATAACAACCCAATATAATCCCACTAGTGGGGTCTGGGGAGGGTAGTGTGTACACAAACCTTACCCCTAGCCTGGGGTAGAGAGGTTATTTCCGATAGACCCCCGGCTCCCTCCCTCCAAGAACTCCCCACCTTTCTCTTGGGGTGACTCGAACTCACAACCTCTTAGTTGGAAGTGGAGGGTGCTTACCACTAGAGCAACCCACTCTTGTCTATTATACCAACAAAATCAACACTAAAAAAAAGCACCAAACTAGTTAATTACCTTAATAGACTTATCATCATGTGTCTCCATATTTTTTCGAGTAGCTTTAATATTTTTCTTCATATTTTTCTGAAAATTAGCCTGATCAGCACGTATAATGAAAAATGAAAAACAAATATAAGAGAAATAAGAAAACAAAAATGAATATTTTAGTTTCTCTGCTAAGAATTTCAGCATCATAAAACAGGAACATTCTTATCGAGTGTAAAAATAATTCAAGAAGGCTAGCATATAATTTTGTATTGTAAGTTATTAGAATTGAAAAACATGATGAAATAAAATATATTATACTTATCCAGTATCATTTACTGATTGAGTATATTATACAGATACTCATCCAGTATAATATACTGATAGAATATATTATACTAATCCAGTATATTATACAAATTGAGTATATTATAGTCATCTATTATATTATACTAATGAAGTATACTGTATGAATATATTAAACTCATAAAGTATATTAAAATGATTGAGTATTATAATCTTCCAGTATACTAATCTAGTATGATATATACTAAAAACACATATTAAACTCATCTAGTATATTATACTTATGCAGTATACATATTATACTAATCGAGTATATTATGCTCATCTAATATACCATACTAATCTAGTATATTATACTCATACAATATATTTCTCATAGAGTATAATACTGATCTAGTAAATTATACTGATCAAGTATATTTCACTTTTCAGTAGAAAAAACTAGAAAATAATGCTTCTAAGAATAGACTCCCAGAATAATATACATCAACCAAAATTTAAAATGCAAGTTATTAGAACCAAAAATCTAGTATACCATAGTAGAAATTAATTAAAAGCAAGACTAATTAAAATCAGAGAAATAATAACTTACATTCATAATATCGCTAACATTAACTTTTGATGAATGTTGAAGAAGATATGATGGATTCACCTTGAAATCCTTAAACTTCTACTAAATAAACAAAAAGATAAACAATTAGATTAAAATAAAATATATGAGCAGAGAAATATGATAAAAAGACAAATACTATTAACTTACATTTGCATTTGTAAAGAAAGCATTATAAAGTGTGTCATATTTTGGACATCCAATGCTTGAGTAAGACAACATCCTAATGGGAATCCAAGCGCCGTATAAGATGGGATCCTACCAATTGGTTTCTTTTTCACTGACTCGATTGTTAGAAGATGAGACAAATTATCAATAAACACATCAAAACAGAAACTGCCCCATAGAAAATAAATACAAAGCTCTTCGTCGTCTATGATTTTCATTGAACGATCACTTATATTTCGACCTTCAAATTTATCCAATAGAACGACTTCTAATATATAAATCTGAGCAAGCTTTATTGCATCTTCATCGCAGACCTCAACATCAACACATACATCATATGATATACCATCACACAATCGAGACTGCTTTTGCATAAATTTATACAAAGTCTCTACCTTCATACCCTTTTTCACTTCAGAGAAATACCATTCCTTCAAACGGTTCACTCTAGCATTAGTGAAACTATAATTGGATGCCTCAATCTTAGGTCCGGTAATAGTGTGGAAGTCATCTTCTGTAAATGCTACATCATGCCCACAAACTTTAAAACCCGTTTTCTTTTATCCTTTTAGAAAAGTTGAGATAGTGACATACAATGAGTCAACTTCCCAGAGTGACTCGCTTCATTCAACTATAAAAACTTTCCAAATAAATTGTTCTTCTACACATCCATTTGAGTTCTGAGCAAAAATAATGAAACAGTTAGCTTACAATTTTGATCACCTTTCCAACAACAATCAGCAGGAAACCACTCCTTAAAGTCATAAAATCTACCTCCCTCCTAAAATTAAAATACAACACATATAAGCAACGTTTCATAAAATTTTAAGATAAAAACTTGAACATTTCAGGAATACGTATCTATAATATACTACTTGAAGATTCCATTTCTATAAAATCATGAAAACAAAGAATATTACAAATTATATTAGTAAACACTACCAGAATCCAGTATATAAAATAGAATTAAAGTATAAACAGCACGCATCCAGTATAAAGTACTAGACAACAAAGCCTACAGAAGGCAGTATTCCAGTATAATATACTGGATCAAATTAATTAGAAGCAATGAAACTCCAGAAACAAATACTGGGATATAAAGAAGAAATATAATCAAAGAACATAATAACAAAAAAAAAACAAATAATCTGTCAGGACCCGAAATTTCCACCTTCGGGACCGTGATGGCGCCTAACATTTTACTTGCAAATCAAGCCAACGTTAGAATATATTTAGCCATTTTAACAAAAATTTAAATTAATTAATAACAAGAAAACAAATGTGGAAATTAGTTCTGAAATAAAGTGAATATTCCATAATAATCGTAATATCTAGATACCATCCCAGAACTGGAGTCACAAGTGCATGAGCTTCTAGAATAAAACAAACAATGGTCTTAATAAAATAAAGTTGTCTGAAATAAAACACATAACCAAAATAAAGTAGACGGGGACTTCGGAACTGCGGACGTTGTGAAGTTATACCTTACGTCTCCTCTTGTCACGACCCAATTTTCCCTCCGTGTGACGTCGTGACGGCACCTAGTCTATGTGACTAGGTAAGCCTAACATTTGCGGAATAATGAGATAAAAACATAAATTTAAGAACTAACTGTAACAATATCACCATAGCTGAATACCATGCCGCTTGGCATGTACAATAACCAACTCCTTAGTATACTACATTGCATTCCCAAAATCCGGAACATCGTGAATCACAAACTACATAAGGAAAATCTAGTACCTTTATACATTAGAGTCTAACAAAAAGAAAATACATAAGATAATAGAGATGGGGAAGAGTAGAAGGGGACTCTGAGGTCTACGGACGTGGCATATATACCTTAAAGTCTCCAAAGCTGTCCCGACTCACTGATAGTGTGGCTGATAAGGAGCATATGGATCTACACACGAAAATCAAGTGCAGAAGAGTAGCATGAGTACACCACAATCGTTACCCAGTAAGTGCTAAGCCTAACCTCGGTAGAGTAGTGACGCGGTCAGGTCCGGGCCCTACTGGAATTTGATAATAAATTAAGGCAAGAATGAAATATCGTAGTAAAATAAATACTGAAATTTAACAGGAAATAATTCATAGAAGATAACAGCTCAATACATAAAAATACAATAAGGGATCTCCTAAGATACCGTCTCGTAGTCCCAAAAGTATTTTTGCAGGGGGATCTCCCGGAATAACATTCTGTAGTCCCAAAGTAAATATTCAAGACAGAGGGGATCTCCCGGAATACCGTTCCATAGTCCCAAAATAAATATGCAAGACATGGGAATCTCCCGGAATACCGATCCGTAGTCCCAAACTAAATATGCCAGACAGGGGGATCTCCCGGAATACCGTTCCGTAGTCTAAAAGTAAATATGCAGGTCAAACGACAAATACAACGATTAATAGTAAGATTTCTACGGCTATACTGATAAAGAACAAGGAAAAAGCATGAAATCAACTAGACATGCTTCACAAAGTTCAAGTAAGCAGTTAAAGCACGTAGACATGCGATATTGACTAAACAGGATAGCTACACATATTGGAATAACTCAATTAAGAATGAAAAATAGATTAATACTCATTAAAATGGTATAGCTCAAAGAAAAGGAAAACAGGTTGCTACTCAGTAAGAAAAATCGGATTTTACCACAACTAACCCGTGTACGTACTCGTCACCTCACGTACACGGCGCTCACATATCACAATAGTTCCAAATCCTAAGGGGATTTCCCCCACACCAAGTTAGGCAAGCCACTTACCTCGAGTCAAGCTCAATCAATCAGTAAGAATGTCCTTTCCCCGATTATCCGACTCCGAATGGCCCAAATCTAGCCAAACACAATTGCATATCATGAATACAATCATAATAGACTCATCTAATTAATGAAATTAATATTATAACAAAAATTCCGAAATTTGCCCTAAAAAGGCGACCCGGGCCCACGTCTCGATATCGGGTAAAGGTCACAAAATACGAACACCCATTCACTCACGAAATTAAATAAAGAAAACAACTATAGATTAATGATATACAACCAAAACCGAGTTAGGAATCGTTACCCCAAAGCACTCTCTGAAAACCCCTTGAAGAATCGCCAATTTCCGAGTTCCCAAGTCCAAAAATGGAGAAATTAATCAAGCCCTCGAAAGTATATCTTTTTTTCCCAATGAACCCGCTCTTGCAAACTCATCATCGCACCTGCGAGTTTTGTTTAAACACCAGCGCCCGTACCTGTGCGCCTAAGTCCGCATCTGCGGATGCGCTTCTGCTCTCATTCGCCCGCTTCTACGGAACCTTGGGTCCTTCTCATCTCCGCATCTGCTACTACCCTTCCGCAGATCCGACTTCGCTCCTGCGGCTGACCCGTCGCATCTGCGACCACTGACTCCCCGGCCTAAAGGCGCACCTGCGATCCCAGCCTTGCTTCTTCGGGGCCGCAGGTGCGAAAACTCCAGAACCAACAACTTCAGAATTCTTCTAAGTCCTAACATACCAACCAATCCTAAAACAACGTACAAACTTAGTCGAGCCCTCAAACCACATCAAACAATGCTAAAATCACAAATCATCCTCCGATTCAAACCTAACGAACTTGAAACTTCCGAATTCAATAACTGATGCTGAAACCAACCAAACCACGTCCGATTGACCCCAAATAATGCACACAAGTCATATTCGACATTATGGACCTACTCCAACTTCCAGAATTAGAATCCGACCCCGCTATCAAAATTTCCACTATCGGTCCAAATCTACAAAAAGCCGACCTTCGCCATTTCAAGCCTATATAAGCTAAAGACCTCCAAAACACAATTCGGACACACTCCTAAGTCTAAAATCACCCAACAAAGCTAACGGAGTCGACGAAACTCCATTCCGGAGTCGTCTTCACACGGTTTCGACTACGGTCAAAATCCTAAGACTCATGCTCCCGTTTTAGGGACTAAGTGTCCCGAAACACTATAAAAACCAAAACGAAGCCTCCCAACAAGTCACATAAGCAGAAAAGTTACGGGGGAAACAGTAAATAGGGGATCGGGGCTATTACTCTCAAAATTACCGGCCGGGTCGTTACATCCTCCCCCTCTTAAAATAATCGTTCATCCTCAAATGAGTATAGAGACATACCTGAAGTGGTGAAAAGATGAGGATAACGACTGCGCATATCTTGCTCAGTCTCCCAAGTTGTCTCCTCGACCGAATGTCCCCTCCACTGAACCTTCATGGAATAAATGTTGTTTGATATTAGCTTTCTGACCTGCCTATCTAAAATAGCCAATGTCTCCACAACATAAGATAGGTTTTTGTCCAATTGGACTGAGCTAAAATCCAACACATAGGACGGATCGCCGTGATACTTCCGGATCATCGAAACATGAAATACCGGATGAACTTATGCTAGGCTGGGAGGTAAGGAAAGCTCATACGCAACCTCCCCAACACGCCAGAACACCTCGAAAGGACCAACGAACCTTGGGCTCAGCTTTCCATTCTTTCTGAACCTCATAACGCCCTTCATAGGAAAAACCCAAAGTAAGACCCGCTCTCCAACAATGAATGCAACATTGCGAACCTTCTGGTCGCATAACTCTCCTGTCTGGACTAGGTTGTACGTAGTCTATCCTGAATCACCTTAACCTTCTCCAAGGCATCCTAAACCAAGTACGTACCCAATAACCTGGCTTCGTCCGGCTCGAACCAACCCACTGGGAACCGACACCGCCTACCATTCAGACTCTGAATGTTGGACTGATAACTGTTGTTGTAAGAAAACTCCACAAGTGGCAAGAACTGATCCCAAACACCCTTAAAATCTATCACACAAGCGCGGAGCATATCCTCCAATATTTGGATAGTGCGCTCGGGCTATCTGTCTGTGTGTGGGTGAAATATTGTGCTCAACTCAACCGAGTACCCAGCTCCTGCTGTACAGCCCTCCAAAACCGTGATGTAAACTATGTACCCCGGTCAGAGGTGATATATACTGGTACGCCATGAATCCTGACGATCTCACAGATGTAGATTTGAGCTAGCAGCTCGAAAGAATAGGTAGTCATCATAGGAATGCAATGAGCCGACTTGGTCAGACTACACAGGAATGAAATAAGATGACTTGGTCGAGTGTAGTCAAAGTTGTCTTGAGCTTCTGAAAGCTCTCCTCACATTCCTCTTTCAACCTGAACAGAGCACCCTTCTGGGTCAGCCTAGTCATAGGAGCTGCAATAGATGAGAGCCCATCTACATATTGACGGTAGTACCCCGCCAAACCAAGAAAACCCCGGATCTCTATAGCTGAGGACGGTCTGGTCCAACTTTACACTTCTTCAATCATCTTCGGATCCACATGGATCCCCTCAATCTATACTATATGACCCAAGAATACCACTGAGTCTAGCCAAAACTCACACTTTGAAAATTTTGCATATAACGTCTTTTCTCTTAATGTCTGAAGTGCAGTCCTCAGGTACTGCTCATGATCCTCCCGAGTCCGGGAGTATACCAGAATGTCGTCAATAAACACAATGATGAATGAGTAAAGATAAGGCCAGAACACCCTGTGCATCAAGTGCATAAAAGTTGTTGGGGCATTGGCTAGCCCAAAAGACATAATAAGAAACTCATAGTACCCATATCTAGTTCTGAAAGTAGTCTCCGGTATATGTGGCTCCCGAACCTTCAATTAATGATATATTGAACGTAAGTAAATCTTGGAAAACACTCTGGCACCCTGTAACTGATCAAATAAGTCATCAATCCGAGGTAATGGATACATGTTCTTCACTGTGACTTTGTTCAACTGGCGGTAATCAATACACATCCGCATATAACCATCTTTCTTCTTCATAAATAAGACAGCAGCACCCCAAGATGATACACTGGGATGATTGAACTCCTTATCAAGAAACTCCTGTAACGACTCATTCAACCCAGGAGGAGCCATACGATATGGAGGAATAGAGATGAGCTGAGTGTCAGGGAACAAATCAATGCCAAAATCAATATCTCTGTCGGGCGGCATGCCCGGAAGATCAGCTGGAAACACAACTGGAAAGTCCCTCACTACTAGAATTGACTCCACTGTAGGTGTATCAATACTGACGTCTCTCACATAAGCTAGATATGAGTCACACCCCTTCTCAACCATTCATTGAGCTTTAAGAAATGAAATAACTTTGTTGGGAGTATACTCTAAGGTACCTCTCCACTCTAATCGTGGAAATCCTGGCATAGCCAGCGTCACAGTCTTAGTGTGAAAAATAAGAATATCATAATGGGGCGACAACCAGTCTATGCCCAAAATAATATCAAAGTCCACCATGCTGAGCAATAATAAATCGGCTCTGGTATCAAATCCACTAAGAGCAATCAAACACGACTGATACACGTGGTCCACAATAAGAGAATCTCCCACAGGAGTAGACACATAAATAGGGGAACTCAAAGAATCTCGAGATACTCCCAAATACATGGCAAAATAAGAGGACACATAAAAATATGTAGAGCCTGGGTCAAATAATACTGATGCATCTCTATGACAGACTTTTAAAATTCCTGTAATGACAAAATCAGAATCAATTACATATGTACGAGCAGGAAGTGCATAATATCTAGCTTGGCCTCCCCCTCTAGGGCAACCTCTACCTCCCCGACCTCTACCTCGAGTTGGCTGAGCAGGTGGCAGCTGGTGCGGTAATCATAGCCTGAGGACTCGGTGGAGCACGATGTGGTTGAGAAGTCTGTGGAGGTGCACCCTTCCTAATCATGGGTCAAATCCTCACCACAGGGCGAGTGTCGCTGGCTCGGGAAAGATCTGCTGGACTGGCCGATAGGAACACCTCGTGCAGGAGGCACACTAGATACTGGTGGTGCATAATAAGGCTATTGGGGGTCTAGAAGGAAATGGAACACCGCTGGCGACTGGAAAAGCTGAATGAACGGGGTAGCTCGCATAACCCCTACCATGGCGAGCTGCTGGGGCACGAGCTCCAGAATAATAACCAGTCTCTCGAGACCTCTTAGCCTCCCTCTCCTCTCTAACCCAGGAAAACATGCCCTCAAATCTCCTGGCAATACTCATAACCTGCTGATAAGAAATATCCATCTACAACTCCCTCACCGTACCACTCCGGATGCTGGGGTAGAGTCCCTTAATAAACCATCGAACCCTCTCTCATACTGTGGCAACTAAGGTCGGTGCATGTCGAGCCATATCGCTTAGCCAAATCATAGCACCCTGGTGCAGATGCTCAAGCTTCTTGCGCCATGTGTCCCTGAGTCTCTAAGGGACATACTCTCTCAAAAACATGACCGACAACTGAGTCCAGGTATGTGAAGCTGCCTCAGCCGGACTACTCATAAGCACGCCACCACTGATAGGCTGCTCCTCTAAGCTGGAATGTATTAAAAGAAACTTCGCTCGTCTCTGCTACTCCCATAGTACGAAGAATATGATGACACTCCTCCAGAAAATCTTGAGCATCATCTTTACCCAATCCGCTGAATGTAGGTGGGTGGTACTTCTTGTACCTCTCAAGTCTGAGCTGCTCCATCGCAGAAGCTATTGCCCTAACCTTGGGCTGAGCCGGAGCAACCGGCTGCATTGGTACAATCTCTGGAACCTGGTCGACCTGAACCCGCTGCTCTGGAGTATCGGCAATGGGAGTCTGTGATCCTCCCCCGGCCTGAGATGTGGCAGGAGGAAGTGTAATCAATCCAGCTTGAGCTAAGGTGTTGAACATGCTCAGAAAATGGGCTAGAGTCTCCTAGAGGGCTGGTGCAACAACAAGTATCTCAGGTGTCTGCCCTCCAGCTGGAGCTACTAGGGGCTCCTCTGTAGCAGCTCGCTCGGGTGCTCTGGATGCACCACGTGGACGTCCTCGTCCTCTACACCAGCCCCGGCCTCTCGTGGCTCTAGAAGGGTGCGCGGGTGCCTGGTCATCAGATCCTCTTGTACGTATCCTCACCATCTGTGAGAGAATAGAATACAAAAGTTTAGAATTTTTTAAGTCAACAATTTTCGCATGACAGGGAATCAAAGTAGTGAAATATTCTTAATAGTTCCATAGCCTCCTGAAGATTAGTAAAGATGTCTCTATACCGATCCGCGAGACTCTACTAAACCGGTTTGTTACTCACGACACCTATGAACCTAGAGCTATGATACCAACTTGTCATGACCCAATTTCCCCTCTGTGTGACGTCGTGATGACACCTAGTCTCTGTGACTAGGTAAGCCTAACATTTACGGAATAATGAGATAAAAACATAAATTCAACAACTAACTGTAACAATATCACCATAATTGAATACCATGCCTCTTGGCATGTACAATAACAAACTCTTTAGTATACTACATAGAATTCCCAAAACCCGGAACATCATGAATCACAAACTACAGAAGGAAAATCTAGTACCTTTATACATTAGAGTCTAACAAAAAGAAAAATACAGAAGCTAATGGACATAGGAAAGAGTAGAAGGGAACTCCGAGGTCTGCGGATGCGGTAGATATACCTTGAAGTCTCCAAAGCTGTCCCGGATCACTGATAGTATGGTTGATAAGGAGCACCTGGATCTGCACACAAACAATATGTACAGAAGAGTAGTATGAGTACACCACAATCGGTACCCAGTAAATGCCAAGCCTAAACTCGGTAGAGTAGTGACGAGGTCAGGTCCGGGTCCTACTGGAATATGATAATAAATCAAGGCAAGAATGATATATCGCAGTAAAATAAAGATTGATGTTTAACAAGAAAGAATTCATAGAAGGTAACAGCTCAATACAAAGATATACAATAGGGGATCTCCTGAGATACCGTCTCTGTAATGACTCGACCGGTCGTATTGAGTATCACAACCCCGTTTCCCCATTTACTGCTCAATTTGTTCTTTATATCTGTTGTATGACTTATCGGGTTAGTTAGTTTGGGTCCAGAGAGAATTTAGAGTGAAATGAGATACTTAGTCTCTTAAATGGAAAGCTTAAGTTGAAAAAGTCAACTGGATATTTATCTATGTGTAAATGACCTCGGATTTGAATTTTGATGATGCCAGTAGCTTCATATGTTGATTTTGGACTAAGGAGCGTGTCCAGAAAGTTATTTGGAGGTTCGTAGTGGAATTAGGCTTGAAATGACGAAAGTTGAATTTTTGTGAAGTTTGACCGGGGGTTGACTTTTTGATATCAAGGTTAGAATACGATTCTGGAAATTGGGATAGGTCTGTAATGTGAATTGTGACTTGCTTGCAAAATGTTAGGTCAATCGGACGTAATTTGATAGGTTTCGACATCGGTTGTGGAAGTCTAAATTTTAAAGTTCATAGATTTTGAATTGGGGTATGATTCATCATTTTGATGTTATTAATGTGATTTGAGCTCTCGAGTAGTTCTGTATTATGTTATAGGACTTGTTGGTATATTTGGTTGAGGTCCCGGGGGCCTCGGGTGAGTTTCGAATGGTTAACGGATCAAATTCGGACTTACGAAAATGTTGGAATTGCTGCCTACTGGTGTGACCACACCTGCAAAGCTTTTGATCGCAGGTGCAAAGTCACATGTATGCGCAATCAATCAAAGAAGCGGCCAAGAGTGGAACTGGGAACTGCTTGCAGGTGCGAGAAATTTGCCAGCATCTGCGAGGACGGAGGTGCGGAGGGTAATGCACATCTACGAGCTCGCGGGTGTCAGAAGAGCGCCGCAGATGCGAGGATTTGGAAGGCTAGATGTGTCCGCAGGCGCGCAATGTTTTCACCAAAGCGGATGCGCATGTGCAAGACCAGGCACCGCATGTGCGGAAATGCTTGGACAGTGTTAAAACGAGTGTTTCCGAGATTTTTCTCATTTTAGAGCTTGGTTTGGACGATTTTGGAGAGGAATGTTTCCACACAACTTGGGGTAAGTGTTCTTGACTCCCTTGTGGTTATATTTCATGAATTAATATTCATTGTTGGTGTAAGATTATTGAATATTCAAGAGAAATAGAAGGAAATTTCTTTAATGTCACAAAATGAATTTTTTGAGTTTTGAATACCGATTTGGTGTCGGATTTGAATAAAATTAGTATGGTTGAACTTGTAATTGGATGGGTTGTCATATTTTGTGAGTTTTTTCGGATTTTGAGACGTGGTCCCTATGGGTAATTTTTGGGGCGTAATTTCGGATTTTTGTGGAAAATATTAGTATTTTGATATGGAATTAATTCCTATAAATTGTGTGGACTGGATCAAATTAATTGTGACTAGATTCGTGCCGTTCGAAGTTGTTATGCGCAGAATGGAAATTGTTTAGCTTGCTCGACATTGGATTCGTCTTGTTTGAGGTAAGTAACTCTTCTAATCTTAGAGCTGAGGGTATGAACCCTGATTATACGTGTTATGTATTTAGTTTTGAGGTGACGCACATGCTAGGTGACAGTCGTATGGGTGTGCACCGTGTGAACAGTGATAGTTATTTCTATGGTACTGTGTAGTTATCTGAACTTGTCTGAAATCATGAAATCTCTACGTACTAGAGTTATCAAAAATGTGATTCATGCTATAAACTATGTTTACCCTACATGTTTATCCTGTTGGACCAACCGAGGTCATTTCTGCTGCTAAGTTATCTACTTTCATTGCATTTCATACTCAGTCATACGCATTTATATGCATATCATATCTCAGTCTCTATTGTTATATATTGATACATCATAGCATCATTTTCGGTCTATTTTCATAACATTGTGAGACCATGAGAGAGAGACTGGAGAGATTGATGACTGAGTGAGGTTGAGGGCCTGATTGATTCTGATTTTTTATACTGATTTATGATAGTGCTTGGGCTGAAGGAGCCCCTCCGGTGTCTGTAACACACCCCCAGTGAGCGCAAATTATATTATTGAGGGATGGATATCCCTGGACATGGATTTGTCCGAAGTACTTGATACCTGGAGAAGGATTTCTCCACAGGGTTGGATTGCCCTTTTTCCTCGGTACTAGATGACTTATAGTCAGTGTTGTATATGTTCCGGGATGGATTTCCCTGGGTCGTATGTGCCATATACAGTACCGAGTGGTTGAGTATGATGAGTGGAAAGTGAGAAGCAGTGAGATTGAGTACTCTGAGAGTGTGAGTACATGATTCATCTCTGAGATACATTGCATTGAAATGCACACATGACATACAGGCACAGAGACGTATTTTCCTCATGTTGTACGGTATCACATCATTCATGATCTCTCACACATGTTGACAGATGGGCATAGTGATGCATTTCTTTTACACTGGTTATCTGGAAAGAAAATGTGACATCTTAATTATCATTGAAAGGATTTTGGGAAAATTACTGTTTTCAAACTTACTCATATTTTTGGCAACTTCGGTAAACGATTTGGGTTTTCACTGATGTACTTGAAAGGTAGAACTATTTTCAGAAATCATGATTTTGCTGATCATTTTATCTCTGAGTTATTTCTTGTATTACTTGTTTTGCGTTGTTATGGACTATTGGTTTTGGACTCGACCTTGGTACAAGCTCGCCACTACTTTCAACCTAAGTAGTGTTCCTTACTCAACACATGGGGTCGGTTGTATAGATACACTTCTGCACATTACGTGCAGATGTTGGTTGTTGTTGTTGTTGTGTTGGATGGTTGCCGTATTTGAAGATGTACCTACGTTTCTATTGTAGCTACCTCTTGTTCATGGTAGCCTTAGATTATAAAAACTTTGTTTATGTATTTTTCAAACAGAAGATGTATTTACTTTATATCAGCTTTGTAAATTCTATTCTTAAAAGCTCATGATTTGTACTACCAATTCTTGGAAAATGTATAAGATTAAGATCTTTATTTACTTAAATTGCTTAAATAATTGTTATTGGAATTGAATAGTTGAAAGTTGGCTTACCTAGTGGGTTGGGTTAGCTGCCATCACGACAAGTTGGTTTTTGGGTCATGACAAGGTGGTATCAAAGCCCTAGATTCATAGGTTCTACAAGTCATGAGCAAGTGTCTAGTAGAGTCTTGCGGATCGGTATGATGACGTCCATATTTATCTTCGAGATGCTACAGGGTATTAAGATATATACTTCCCATCTTTCTTTCCTTATCATGCGAAATTGGTTCAACATGAGACATAACTCTTTGAATTCCTTCCACGTATTCGTATGCGCACATGAGTGCTCAGTATCAGTCGTGCATCGCCGGCTTATGATTCTATGAACGAGGTTCGAGATATGTATTATGTGTTTTGGTGATGGGCAAGTCTGGAGGACTTGAGGCCATTTTTAGAATGCAGATTAAGCTCGGTAGCTTCAATTATAACTTGTACATTTGGACTCATATGTCCGGTAATGTCCCTACGAGTGTAATTTGTGGCTCGATGAGTGGTGTGGCTTTGTGATGAGTATGATGTAACTACGGGATGTGTTAAGACGATTTGAATGTGATGAGAAGTGTTTCCTTGAAATGTAACAGTCTCTAGTGTGAATATTTTGAAGGATCTTTCACGTTGTTAAATTTTGGAATAAACTAAATTCTCATGATTCGTTAAAGAGTTTGGACTCAGAAAGATTAAGTGATTTCATAGTAATTGTAGCTGCGAAAGGGTATAACAAGGTACCAATTTGAGGCTAAGCAGGTGGGTTATCCCCTACGGAGTAATCTACGTAGGTATGTTCCTTATAATGTGAATGGAGAGTTTCTTTTTTGACACTGGGGCGTATGTGTTAAGATTTGAATTTGAATCTGGTTGAGAAAGTTGACTTGACTGTCAAGAGAATAAATGCGAGCTTAGAGGATGATCGAGGTATTTTATAATTGGTGTTACATAAGCTTGAGAAGAATTTTGATTGAACTGACTGCAATATTATGGCAGTAAATATAGTATGGGTATTGTGAGTTATCGAATATGTTGATTTATGGCTTTGAGACAAGTGGGGGAGTCTTCTATTGACAATTTAATTCATGGTTGTGTCAAATTTTTTTTTTGGTCTGAGGCTTACTTGGGAATCAGTGATGACTTGCAGAGGTGGAGTTCGAAAATAACTGGAGTAAGGAAATTTTTGGATACGGGTTATATTGCGCTTTATGAGTATATGAAAATCATGGAATGAGTGAGTTGTTATTTATGAATGATGTAGTGCCCACGAAGATGAATCGGGTAAAGGAATTTCTGGATACATGTTGTATTACACTCTATGGGTATATGGGAATCATAAAATAATTGAGTGGTTATTCGCGAAAGATGTAGTGTACATGGAGCAGAAATTTGCTCGGTTTCTTAGGAGTGTGAGTTACTTCTTTGGGTGTCATCGTGCCAATGGGGCACCAGTCGTTTGGCCCGTTTGGGGTGGTGCAATTAAGATTTGAGCAGAGTGGATGACTCTCAAAAATTTTCTAATGGATTCAAGAATTAAATGTAGCGATTTGGACTTTTCAAGATTAGTGCATGGCTAGAAACTAAGAGTTACATTGGATGGTGTCGAGACTTGTGGCATTTTTATACCATTGTGGATTATGCATTTGTGCGTCGAGAAGATGAAGAAAACAGTATTAGGCTCACATAAGGTCTCTTTAGAGTGGGTGTCTCGGTTGTGGTGCTTTGGGTGCTTAAGAAGGAAGTCAGCGGCTTATGGGCCTTAGGACGTTGTGGTTTTATACTAAGGTCTCTTGTGCGGTGAATTTTGGTTAGGGATCATGGTGTTCTAGCAAAGAGAAGTACCAATTTGAAGGCAATTCGGAAAGGACTTGGAGAGATAGGACAGCTTGGTAGTAGGTTGGGTTAGCACGGTATGGGTCTGATCGGTTCTTTGGGTATTTATGACGTGGCTAGTCTCTGCAGGTGTTTCGTGGCAATGCTCTTGGGTTTTGGCAATCTGCGTGGCTGGGTTGAGTTAGAGAGATTCGGTTTGGATAGCTTGGTTATGTGCAAATGGGTTTCGAAGAGTTCTCAATGGTTTTACCAAGGTTCGAGGGGTATATTTCCTGCAGGCGTGGGAAGCATGTGGTGTATAGTGAATTTCTCCTAGATGAAATCAAATGGAGGGTCCTTGGAAAATTGAGTATGTAGTTGATTGTGACTCGGAGTGGACTATGAAGTTCTCATAATTTTCATACGATGGCATGGTATATCCGGTGTGTTGTGTGGGATTGAGATTTACGTGAGTGGGATCACAGTTCTTTTGGATGGGAATTCGTAGGCAGCATGGACGGTTTCAGATTACTAGGTAAATGATATCACTATTTGGTATGGCTTGATGAGAGTATACACTTCAGGAGGGGCAATGTGTTTTGATGTATGGATACTTCACTTGTACTGCGGCACTCTTCTGGGTTGATCGACTGCTGATATTCAAATTATTCCAGGTGGCACGGAATAATTTTAGAAGTATTCCTCATGGGATGATCATGTATGATAGATGTGTTAGACATTCGGGCGGTGGAGATGGAATCAGAAATGGTGATTCGTGTGTTCTATGGATTTAGACACTGGGAGTTCTCAGGAGCAGACTGTTTCATGGGTGTGGACTGTGAAGTCATGGCCAAAGCTAGCCAGATGATAGTATGTGTTATGATTCAGTCATTGTGGGCTTTCAGAGGGTTATTTATCTATTTATAGGTGCAGTTGATTTTGGGGTCCTTTGGTAGGCCCAATAAGGATGTGTATTCTGCAACAGGCCGGATTGGTTGGCTCCATACTGCTATTGTTGAGGGATGTGACATTCGGTTGCTGTTGAGCTTATTCGTGATCTGGAATTTTCTGTGAGTTATTCTTCTATGCTACGAGGAGTTGTGATTCGTTGGTTTTAGGCACACATGGTGCGATTCTGTTGTGGTCTTATAGCGGAATTTGAGCGAGATGAGTAGTTGGGTATTGCATGCTTGATTGCGTATTGGTTATGTCCTTTCGAGTTTTGGGTGGAATTGTGTCATTGGCTTCTCCGTAGTTATGGTAATGCACTTTGAGTACTTGATGTCGAATTGCGCGTGGTTACTGATTTTGAGCATGGTGGCTGAGGTATTTCATATGGACCAGTATTTGGGTAGGGTCGCTCATTGCAGCAGAGTTATGTGGAAATATGATCCTTTGTGTTAGATTTGTGTGTTGTGGTTATATAGTGTGTGATGGGTTTAAGCATTTTGTTGTGGTGGTACTTGTTGAGCTTGCGGAACAGTTCTCTCGTTTGAGTCATTTTTCCATGATTGAATACATGTGGAATGTTGCTATTTGGTGCACGAATTGCACGGGTTGTGGTTGTAGATTATATTGATGTGTCATGTTACTAGAGTGGTCGTGTTGGATGAGATGAGGTCATTGGACCTAGGATGGATACTATCAGATTTGATTACAGCATGTTTCGAAGGATAATATCGAAAGTAGGCTTAAAATTGGCTATAGTTCTTGTCGAATGAGAGAGAGTTCCATGGCTGGTTGATCTGATGAATGGTTATGAGCTCTGCATGTTTCTTTCATAATAGACAGTGTACGAAGGTTTTAGAGCAAGGCTTTGATTGATATAAGGTCTATTACAGGTATTGGGTTGTTTTGAGCAGCTATTGTGATTTGAAATTTTTGCTATGAGTATTTGAGTTATGTGGTACATCATGTGATTACATCTTGGGTTATAGATATGGCTTGATACAGCTTGTTCAGACTTATACAGTGTGTAGATGCGAGATTCTGATCTTATATAAATTGTGGATGTTGGAAATTGGATTCTAAGGTTTATGGGCTAGGTTGAATTAAGAACTACAGTTATGTTGAGTTGTCAGGCCTACATGGGATGGGATGGGATGACGTGAGATCACCCCCGGGTATGTGCATGGTAAGATTATACGGCGGTTTGATGGCTTTGACAACAACTTTGGACACGTTCGAGGACGAACGTATGTTTAAGTGGGGGAGGAAGTAATAACCCAATCGGCCATTTTGAATATTTGCCATTCGCTCGGTAGTTTACATGCATGAGTAGCTCCGCATGATGTATATGTGTCACGACCCCAAAACCTGATGTGTCATGATGGCGCCTATCGGTGATACTAGGCAATCTGACCTTCCCAAAAATACTTCCAAACTAAATATAAAAGTAAAGTAAAGCTTTCTATATCAGAAATTTTTCATAAAATAAAGTCAAACTCAAATTTGTAACTTAGTGCGGAAAACGAGCCCCGAACATCAGGGTATCACCAAGTCATGAGTGTTTGGGTATTTAAAACTATTGCAGCCAATGTCTAAATATCAGTACAAAACAGAAAGAAATGTGGAAGGAGTAACAAGGTCATGCGGACGCTGGCACCTACCTTGCAGTTTATGAAACTCAAACAGGTCTGGACTCAACAATCTCTGTGCTCAGACACATCTGAATCTGCACATGTAGTTTAGGGTGTAGTGTGTGTACAACTAACTCAGCAATTAACAGAAATAAATAAGGAATTGAGAAGTAGTGACGAGCTATACAGAACAATTTAGTTGATAATTTTCACAGCTAAGAGTAAACATGAGAAAAACATCAATTGCATAATTACCAATTCCAGCCACACAATTTTCAACTAAATACAGCAACAAAGTGAAATACATGAAACCTCACAGACACTGTCACTCAAACCCTCAATAACTCGACACTCAACTCTCAACCCTCAATGCACACGCTCAATAGGTACTTGCGCTTACTGGGGTGTTCAGACTCATGAGGGGCTCCTACAGCCCAAGCGCTATAATCTGCACGGATAACTCATGTGCTGCATGGACAACTCATGTGTCATAGTATAAATATCTGGATCTGCACGGACAACTCACGTGCTGCACGGACAACTCACATGCTATAGTATAATAAAAGGATTCGCACAGACAACTCACGTGCAATAGTATAATATCTCATAAGTAGGCCCTCGGCCTTACTCAGTAATGAACCTCTCTAGTCTCATAGCTCTCAATAAAGAAAGGGAAAACAGCCCAAATCAAAGTGTTACAGTTTATCATTCGGAAAAATAACAGAGACTAAGGTAAACATGTACAAGAATCACTATGACTGAATATAACTACCATGAGCAGGAATATAGCCTAAGCATGATTTCTAACATGAAAGACAATAAAGTTCTAGTAGACAGGAATGTATATAAACACAAATATAGGCTATTAGACTTCACAGTTTCCCAGGACGGACCAAGTCTCAATCCCTCACGGCGTACGCCCACACGCCTGTCACCTGGCATGGTTGCTACCTCCAAACAGTCACATTATACCAAACTACGGGTTTTATGCCCTCAAGACCAGATTTAAAACTATTACTTACCTCAACAATGTAGAACTCCTACTCCGGAATGCTCTTTTCTCTCGGATCTAGCCACGAGCAATAAAATACGATCAATATGAGCTAAAGGAATGAATCTCATAAAGAAAATACTAATTTATAGGCCAAATCCCGAAATTTACTCAAACCTGACCCCCGGACCCACGTCTTGAAATCCGAAAAAAGTCACAAAACCCAAAAACACATTCACTCACAATTCTACCCATACTAAATTTATCAAAATGCGACATCATTTGGTCCATCAAATCCTAAATTACACTCTCCAAAATCCCAAGCCATAACCCCCTATTTTCACTCCTAAATCCCACTAATTAGATGAGAAAACAACGAAAAAACACCATAGCTAGGAGTATTAGAGCTCGAGCAACTTACCTATGTGAAAACCCTTGAAACCCTTCAGAAATCACTCCAAAAACTCCAAGGTCCGACTTGAAAATAGTGGAAATGAACAAAAATTCGCAAAGTCTTCTATCTATATGTTCTGCCCAGGTTTTTCGCACATGCAGTTCAAAATGCGCACCTGTGGACCCGCGTTTGCGCACACATCTCCACATATGCGGAAAATCACTTAAGTGCCCATCTCCGCACCTGCACTCCCTATCCGCTTCTGCGACCGCGTAGGTGCAGAAAAGACCTCGTACCTGCAGCCACTGCCAGTCCTCCTCACTTCCGTATCTGCGACTCAGCCTCGCATCTGCGGGATCGCATATGTGACCAATCTTACGCACCTGCGGTTCTAGCCCAGGTCTTCTATGTCCGCATTTGTGGCTCACCAAGCGCACCAATGACCTCGCACCTGCGGCTCTCCCTCCGCAGGTGCGGAAAAACACCACCAGCAGCAGTTGAGGTGCATTTCAAAATTACAAACCTCCCGTTAGCCATATGGAATCACCCCGAGCCCCACGGGACCTCAACCAAACATACCAACAATTCATATATCACCATACAAATTTTGTCGAGCCTTCAAATCACTCAAAACAACATCAAAACACCAAATCACCCTCGGATTCAAGCCTAAGAACTTCTAAACTTCCAAATTTCGCAAACAACGCCGAAACCTACCAAACGACTTTCGAATGACCTCAAATTTTACACACACGTCAAAAATGACACCTAGAACCTACTCTAACTTCCGAAAATCCATTCCACCCCGATATCAAATTTTCCACTTCCGACCGAAATTGTCAAGTTTCCAACTTTCGTCAATTCAAACCTATTTTCAATACGGACCTCCAAATCACATTTTGGAAGCGCTCTTAAGTCCAAAATTACCTAACGAAGCTAATGGAACCATCAGAATTCAAAACCGAGACCGTTTACACATAAGTCAATATCCGGTTGGCTTTTCTAACTTAAGGTTCTAAATAAGAGACTAAGGTCTCAATTCACTCTGAAACCACTCCGGACCCAAACCAACTAAGCCGATATATCATAATATAGTTGAAAAGCACAAAAGGAAGCATAAATGGGAAAAACGGGGCTATAACTCTCGAAACGACTGGTTGGGTTGTTGCATCCACCCCTCTTAAACAAATGTTCGTCCTCGAACGGGTCTAGAAACATACCTAGAGTCTCAAATAGGTGTGGATATCTGCTCTGCATCTCCCGCTCGGTCTCCCACGTGGCCTCCTCCATATGCTGACCTCTCCACTGCACCTTCACCAAAGTTATGTCCTTTGACCTCAACTTATGAACCTGCCGATCCAAAATGGCCACCTGCTCCACATCATAAGTCATATCACCCTCCAACTGAACCGTGCTGAAGTCTAAAACATGGGACGGATCTCCAACATACTTTTGGAGCATGGAAACATGAAACACTGGATGCACGCTTGACAAGCTGGGTGGCAAGGCAAGCTTATAAGTCATCTCCCCTATCCTCTAAAGCACCTCAAAAGCCCCAATGAAGTTGGGGCTCAACTTGCCCCTCTTCACAAACCTCATAACACCCTTCATGGGTGATACCTTCAGCAAAACCTTCTCCCCAACCATAAAAGACACCTCACGGACCTTCCTGTCCGCGTAGCTCTTCTGCCTAGACTGCGTCGTGCGAAACCGCACCTGAATCAATTTCACCTTATCTAATGCATCTTGGACCAAGTCTATACGCAAGAGCCTAGACTCCTCCTGCTCAAACCATCCTACCGGAGATCTACACCTCCTCCCATATAAAGCCTCGTACGAAGCCATCTGAATACTCGACTGGTAACTATTGTTATTTGCGAACTCCGCGAGCGACAAGAAATGGTCCCATGAACCCCCAACGTCAATGACACAAGCGCATAACATGTCCTCCAATATGTGAATAGTGCGCTCGGATTGTCCGTCCGTCTGAGGGTGAAAAGTTGTGCTCAACTCCACTTGAGTACCCACCTTTCGCTGCACGGCCCTCCCAAACGATGATGTAAACTGAGTGCCCTTATCTGAAATGATGGAAACTGGGACACCATGCAAGCGAACAATCTCTCGGATGTAAATCTCCGCCAACCACTCTGAAGAGTAAGTAGTACCAACTGGAATGAAGTGTGCGGACTTGGTCAGCCGATCCACAATAACCCAAATAACATCGAACTTCCTCAAAGTACGTGGAAGCCCAACTACAAAGTCTATGGTGATCCGCTCCCACTTCCACTCTGGTATCTCTAACCTCTGAAGCAAGCCACCCGGTCTCTGATGCTCATACTTAACTTGCTGACAGTTGAGACACCGAGCCACAAACCCAACTATATCCTTCTTCATTCACCTCCATCAATAGTACTGCCACAAATCCTGGTACATCTTCGCGGCACCCGGATGGATGGAATACCGCGAGATGTGAGCCTCATCAAGAATCAACTCCCTGAGCCCATCTACATTAGGCACACATATCTGGCTCTGCATCCTCAACACGTCGTCATCACCAATGGTCACATCCCTAGCATCACCTCGCTGAACCCTGTCTTGAAGAACAAGCCGGTGGGGGTCATCATACTGATGCTCCCTGATACGAGCATAAAGAGAAAACCTGGGGACCACACAAGCCACTACCTAACTCGGCTCCGAAATATCCAATTTGACAAGCTGGCCAGCTAAGGCCTGAACATCTAATGCCAAGGGTCTCTCTGTTGCTGGGAGATATGCTAAAATCCCCAAACTCTCTGCCCGGCGACTCAAATTATCGGACACCATATTGGCCTTCCCCGGATGGTACAAAATAGTGATATCGTAGTCCTTAAGAAGCTCCAACCATCTCCGCTGGCGCAAATTAAGATCCTTCTTCTTAAACAGATGATGCAAACTCTGGTGATCAGTATAGATCTCACAATAAACACCATAAATATAATGACGCCAAATCTCCAAGGCGTGAACAATGTCTTCTAACTCAAGATCATGGACATGATAGTTCTTTTCATGAGTCTTCAACTGGCACGAGGCATAGACAATCACCCTACCCTCCTACATCAGAACACATCCAATACCTACCCTTGAGGCATCACAATACACGGTGTAAGAACCTGAAGCTAATGGCAGAAATAACACTGGAGTTGTGGTCAAAGCAGTCTTAAGCTTCTGAAAGCTCTCATCACACTCATCCGACCATCTAAATGAGGCACCCTTTTGGGTCAATTTGGTCAAAGGCGATGCAATAGATGAAAATCCCTCCACAAAGCGATGGTAATAACCCGCCAAACCAAGAAAACTCCTAATCTATGTGGCTGATAATGGTCTAGGACAACTCTACACTGCCTCTATCTTCTTCGGATCCACCTGAATGCCCTCACTAGACATCACATTCCCCAAGAAGGCTACTGAACCGAGCCAAAAATACACTTGGAGAACTTTGCATAAAGTTTCTCCTCCCTCAATCTCTGCAATACAACCCTCAAATGCTGAGCATGCTCCTCCTATCTACAAGAGTACACTAGGATGTCATCAATGAATACAATAACGAATGAGTCCAAATAGGGCAGTGGTCTAATGGCTCAAGATGTGTTTAAGGCCAAGAATTAGTACCAAAGGTCTGAATAACCATAGCTGATTGGATTCAAAAAATTAACCCAAATAGCCGTTCACCTAATCTCTTAAACCAAAAAATACCCGGCGGATGTATAATATGTATATACACACACACACCTGAAGAAAACAAAATCCAATTTCTATGAAATAGCAATTACTCGTGAAGAAGATAGATTGTTGCAGTAGATTATCTTCCATTCATCAATTAAATCTGGTAAATCTCAAAATTCAGCTGATCGCACCGAGGTTTCCTGAACAAGGCATTAGACCAACGCTCCAGCTGGCTAGCTATTACCCAATCATACAATTCTCTGCGGAAAGAACAGATCTTGCCTAGAGAGAAAAGGAAGACCTGTGCCAGAAACTATGACGACCTCGCGATTCTGCACAACAAGCTTTAGCTTTTCTAGACAAAATAGAAGATCTTCCTCATTCCTCGACATGAGAACGCCATAAGATAGAGGATACATCTCATTGTCTGCATCTAAAGCAGAAGCAACTACAAAGGAGCTATTGTGCAGCCCATTCAAGCTGTAGACGTCAATAAAGATCAAAGGTCTACATCCAACATAGAAGCCACGTATTGAGCAGTCATATGACACGAAAAGCCGCTGGAAACTGTTTCCTCAGTGCATGACCATGTAGCAATAGTTCCGGGCATTGCCTCAATTAAGTGATTGCAAAGTCAAGGAATCAATTTATAGGATTCACCTGACTTCTCATCAATTGCCTCCCTTATCCTCTGCTTCACACTTCCCAACAAGCCTAAAAGCTGTTGGGGAAATTCGGTAATGAAATTTATTCGCGATCGAATACATGAAAACTGCAAGCCTAAAAGGATCAGCATTCTCAAAAGTTTGTCCTTCCCCAACAAGTAACTCACTCCAGTTGGCAGCAGCATCTGGAGTTCCATCGGTGATCCATTGGTGCGAAGGTGCAGGAGTAGGAGTATCAGCACTCACTTGTTCTTCCTCGGCACTTCCGAGAGAGACTGCTTCAACCTCAGTGGTCGAAACCCTGTGGCAAATTATACAACATTATTTACAATCAAACTCTAGGTAGTAAAAAAGTTTACCATAATAAAGATCATGTGGACCAGTATAAGACGTCCATTACCTAGTGGTATCCATGCTAGGAGCAACTGCAGAATTAGACACATTCTCTGAACTTGATGTATAAACATGGGCAAAACCATCATTAAATTGTAACAGAGTATCGACACCTTCTTGGTCTCTCAGCCGTATCAATTGGGCCCTATCAAACTTCACTGTAAACTGCAAGACCTTATCAGAAGGATCAATGCCTAATCGGTCAAAAACTGCAGTCACAAAATCATTGTACTTTATACCTCTCTTCCCAACAATCTGATCAGTAATACCTCCCACATACGAAGTGGATCCATCTGGCAGCACCTTATTCTCTCCACCCCAATGACAGAAACAAAATAGTGTTTTACTTTCAGTTCCCATCATGGAGTAGTGTACATGACCACAGAGCCACAAAAGGTAACATCTTCAAATACTTCTTTTTAGAAGGGTAACAATCTTGAAAACCAAAAACCTGATCAGGAAATAAAATAAATATAAAAGGAGTTACTTATTAAGGCCAAATGTACTACGTAAAATCATAATCCATAAGAAAGGACACAAAAGCATGTGGATTAACCAAGCATCTTCGAAAACAAGATTAAAAGCATGTTTTTCCCGATAAGTAAATACATCTTAAGCTATCATGATCTTGGAACAAAACCAAATTCCAAATACAGGATAGGAATCGACAAACAATCAGTAGCGGAGCTAGGATTTTTAAAGAAAGGAGAGTCAATATCTAAAGAAGTAAATACACAAAGAAATCAAGGGGATCCAATACATAGTATATATATACATAAAAAATTACTTTTACCAATCTAAACAGTATATTTTTCTGACGACTTGGAGCTATGTGGCTCTGCCACTGCAACTAGTACCAAAAACCAGGCAAACGACAAAATATTCGTTCATAGGAAAAAATGCATTTCTAAAAGTGAGTCGGCAAAAAAAGAGAAGACCAGCTATGCAAGTAATTTCAAGCAGAATAGTCTCCAATTCCCGTCATATCGTTATGAAACATAAAATTAAAACATACAACAACTACGTAAGACATAGGATTTCATCAAATTTTCATAATAAGGTATTATAACAGAGCCCCCAACAAATGAATAAAGATTCCAACTTCAATCAAGAATCACAAAATTCCAAAATGGGGTTCAAAAAAAAACTTTTTACAGCCATTTCATGATAATATTAGCTAGTTTTGCTGTAAAACAGGAAATTAGCAAAGAAGACAAGCATATTAAGCCATAGAATTTCATCAAATGCAAAAAGGGTCAAAGAAAAAACCACAGCAAAGCAAAAAGTTTCAAACTTGAAGCAATGATCAGAATCTTTCTAAATAAATTTGCAAGAGATAAAAATAAAGAGCTAGTTTTGAGTACAAAGATTTACCCTTTTCACCTTTATAAGCTGCAAATCAATGAACTTTAATCAAATGGGGTTTCTCTAATATGCTTTTGACACTTCAAAACATATTCCCATTTTGGTCCCCTGGTTTCAGTGATGAATTAGGGCTTCACTATTCAATCGGGTAATGGGAATTTGGGAAATCTCCCTCGCGATGCCGGTAATCTGTTTATGATGTAATTTAAATGTTGAATTGGCCCTCAACCTTTTCTTTACGTGAAGTTTGTCCCTTCATATCTAGAAGTAATTTTTGTTAAGATTTAAAACCGTTTTTTCAGATATTTTAAATAATTAATTGTGATTTATTGCATTGTTGTGTAGCTTTTAGATTTGTAAGCTTTATTTCAAGAAGAACAAAAGAAGTTGATATCTGAATTTACTTCAAAAATTATAAATATAACCTTCTTACTTCGAACTATTAATTTTTCTTGGATCTAACAGATTGGACGTACATGACCTAAGATTATGTTGAAGAGCGTTAGTCGATAGAGGGCAAATGAATATTCTTGACAAAAATCCTATTTGAATTTGTCAAAGATCTTTGAAATTCAATTATTTCTCTCACGGTTGGCTTGTTTTAGTTTGATGCATTTCATGTAACAGGCTTGTGTGATCCTGGAAGTATAAAAAACAATAATAGAGCAAATCATTTTTGATGGTCAAGTCCTAAAATTCTGTTGTTTTTACTTTATTCTTTTATCAATGACCAATACACTAAAAAGAATAGGGTCAATTTCAAAAATGTCATTGAATTTTATCCTTTTTAATGGTAAAGTCACAAAACTAATTTATGTCTCATTAAAGTAACTAAAACATTTCGTCTTTATAACTTTCTGAATTTTCAGAATAAGACATATAATTGTGGGAATACACTAAAATTTCAGCAAATTTTATATCAGAACCTATAATGAGTTTAGTTCTAAGAACTTTGCATCAAAATTAGTTTTCGAATCCGCCTCTCTTTGCCTTCTCACTCAACTTCACATCCGTAGGAACCGTAGATGTGTTCACAGTAGCTCAGTTGCATTCACTTCGATCTTCTGCATTTCATTCCTAAACTTAACCGTCCCTCAACAAATATTGACGTATATCATAACAATAACCTTCTTTTTAACTGCTGTGATTACCACTTCCTTGAGTTGATGTTCAAAAATAATGATCTATGATTGAAGCGACGCGCCATCATATTTGGAAATAAATGCATCCTTGAGCTTATGCTAAAAACAATTAAGGGATTAACTCAAGGAGTTCTGTTTCATTTGTGCATATATATCAAGGAAACAAGGGTCGGGCTGTTCGGGCCATGATTATAATGCTAAAAATGCTGATGGATTCAAGTAGTTGCATGGTCGATGAAGCTTTGACCATTCTTTTGGTCCTAGCCAACAACCAAGAAGCTAAGGCGACTATAACAATGTCACGACCCAAAATTTCACCTGTCATGATGGTGTCTATCTCAATACTAAGAAAGCCGATAATCTCAATAAATTCCCATATCTTTTAAATTTGAAAATATAATGATTAAATTCAGAAAGAAAATTCACAAATACATATATAAATATTCCCAAAACCCGATGTTATTGAGTACATGAGCATCTAATATGAATACAACGTCTGACTGATAAAAACCATTGTCTAAAAGTATAGAACAATACAATAACTGAAGGAAAGAGAGATAAGGTCAGCGGACTCTACACAGCTACCTTGATAGTCTCCAACTGATAACACTCTGATATCTAACAGTCGTCGTGTCTGAAAACACCTGGATCTGCACACGAAGTGCTGAGTGTAGTTTGAGTACAACCAATTCAATAAGTAACAGGACTAACCTCTAGGCTGAAAGTAGTGATGATCTCCGCAGGTACAGTCTAGTATATAAATAATGGTGCAAACATGTAGGCATGCTTTCAAATTCAACAGTTATAAATCAGTACAAGTAAAATAGATCATTACTGCATGATATGAGGAATATGACATCTCAGTAGATAGACCTCATGTAATACTGGTCGAATATCATTCGATCACTTGGTACTGTTTATGGCAAATCCGGCCCAGGGATATTTCACCCCGTATATATATACACATCGACTGACAGTCAGTCACTCAGTACTGCATAAGGCAAATCCAGCCTTGGGGTAATTTATCCCCAAATTTAAATGATACAGACAAGATCCATGTCCAAGTAAATTCATTACAATACAAATAAGTAAGACAAGTCTATGCCTTGGGAAAATCCATTCCGAATATTTATAATCATCGTAAGTAAGGCAAGT
>AWOL01S0002301.1:0-11680 GCA_000715115.1 Nicotiana otophora
ATTTCAGCACCAATGAGTAAATTTGAGTAACAGATAGAGTTTCTCAACAAAGAGTGTGAGAATAAGATAAGGGGAAAATAGGTAACAAGAAGTCTAGGAAGATGAAAGAGTGGTGGAAAGAAGAGAACCTTGATGAACATATATATAAGCAAGAAGAGTGAGAAGCCAAGAGGCTATATATATTACGGAGGAAGGATTTGATATAGTTTTTACACTGTCACATACTTCTGGTAAGATAGAGGAGGGATTTCTGTGGTGTTATTGTTGTTTTTTCATCAAGGGATTTTGTAGTAGCAGTTGTGAGTGCAATTTTCTAATTAGCGGATAGTCAGTTGAGAAACAACTCGGTTTTCACTAGCAAACTGTTCTCCGTAGAATGGCTCAACATACTATTATATCACAACATAAAAGGTACACAAAGAGAATATCTCCTAGATATAAAAATGTTAACGTAACCTTGATTAAGCTACCTTATTTATCTACATACGTGCATTTGTAACAAACGAGAAAAGTTAGTACATCTATAGAGTACTTTATTTCATATAATGTTGCGATAGATTGGGCATGTAGTAGATCTAGACATCCATTTATAAATGCAAAGCGGGTGAAACTTGTGACCGCATGGAAGATTAACTTCTCCTCCAATCATCGCGTTCAAGCAGATTGTACAAATATCCGCAGGATGCTCGGCATCTCTATGTCCCTGTCCACTAGATCATCTCGGCTACATAGACACCACCTCCTAATGCAAGAAATAAATGCACACGTGAGTGCTATCAGAGCCCCAATAAAAGAGTACAATTTACATGCAGGCTCTGACCAGCTACCATGGTGGTGCACGTGTTGCACAATAACAGGGCATCCGGAGATTGTCATAAATAGATTTGACAATGTATAAGATTTTCAAAAAGTGTTTACTAATATAAAGAAGACGCACGTGTGACGCACGAGATGCATTTAAAGTGTGTTTTTAAGAAGTTGTGGTCCTTTCCATTGGGAGGAGATCTCTTCCAACATGTGTCTACCAAACTAATTGAAAGCTAACATTCTTTGCATTTGTAAATAATTAAAAATTCCAACGCAATTTTAGACGAAACAATAATATGAAAATTCAATGCTAATGATGACTGTCTATATTAAGCTTTTATTGTACTAATTCATTTTACAAATACATTCTTGCAGTTGTAACAAACTAAAAATATTAGTAAACTTATACAATACTTTATTTCATATAATTCCCCAACGGATTAGGCATGTAGCAGATCTGGATCCATCTATGGATTCAATGCAGGTGAAACTTGTGGCCCCATGAAAGCTCAACTTCTTCTCCAATCATCTCATTCAAACAGATCATAAAAAACTCCACAGGACGTTCCTGCATCTCTCTGTCCCTCTCAACTGGATCGTCTCGGCCACATAGACACCACTTCCTAATGCAAATAATCAATGTGCACGTGAGTGCTATCAGAGCCCTAAGAAAATAGTAGGATTTCCATGAAGGCTCTGACCAGCTACCACGGTGGTGCACGTGTTGCACATAAACATGGCTTCTGGACAATTGAGTTAGCCAGAAAACCAATTTGGACATTTCAGCACCAATGAGTAAATTTGAGTAACAGATAGAGTTGCTCAACAAAGAGTGTGAGAATGAGATAAGGGGAAAATACGTAACAAGAAGTCTAGGAAGATGAAAGAGTGGTGGAAAGAAGAGAACCTTGATGAACATATATATAAGCAAGAATAGTGAGAAAGCCAAGAGGCTATATATATTACGGAGGAAGGATTTGATATATTTTTTACACTGTCACGTGCTTCTGGTAAGATGGAGGAGGGATTTCTGTGGTGTTCTTATTGTTTTTTCGTCAATGGATTTTGTAGTAACAATTGAGAATAAAATTTTCTAATTGGCGGATAGTCAGTTGAGAAACAACTCGGTTTTCACTAGCAACCTGTTCTCCGTAGAATGGCTCAACATACTATTATATCATAACATAAAAGGTACACAAAGAGAATATCTCCTAGCTATAAGAATGTTAACGTAACCTTGATTAAGCTACCTTATTTATCTACATTCGTGCATTTGTAACAAACGAGAAAAGTTAGTACACCTGTAGAGTACTTTATTTCATATAATGCTGCGATATATTAGGCATGTAGTAGATCTGGACATCCATTTATAAATTCAACGCGGGTGAAACTTGTGACCGCATGGAAGCTCAGTTTCTCCTACAATCATCCCGTTCAAGCAGATCGTACAAATCTCCACAGGACGCTCCTGCATCTCTATGTCCCTGTCCACTGGATCATCTCCGTTGCATAGACACCACCTCCTAATACAACAAATAAATGCACACATGAGTGCTATCAGAGCCACAATAAAAAAGTAAAATTTCCACGCAGGCTTTGACCAGCTACCATGGTGGTGCACGTGTTGCGCTGTAACATGGCATCCAGAGATTGTCATACATAGCTTTGACTATGTATAAGATTTTTTAAAAGTTTTTACTAATATACAAGAGATGCACATGTGACGTACGAGATGCACGTGAGGCGCACACGAAGCTAGTTTTATTTGATTTACTTGAGACCTCATAAGTTTGTAAGTATTGATTTCTCAAACCAACTCCAATAACATCATATCCCTTTTATAATTAACTAACTCTATATTTAATTTCATCATTTAAAGTGTCTTTTTAAGAAGTTGTGGTCCTTTCCATTGGGAGGAGATCCCTTCCACCAGGTGTCTACCAAACTGTTTGAAAGCTGACATTCTTTTCATTTGTAAGTAATTAAAAAATTCCATCGCAATTTTAGACGAAGCAATAATAAGAAAATCCAATGCTAATGATGACCATTTATATTACGCTTTTATTGTACTATTCGTTTTACAAATACATTAGTGCAGTTCTAACAAACTAAAAAAATTAGTAAACTTACACAATACTTTAATTTATATAATGTTGCGATAGATTGGGCATGTAGCAGATCTGGATCCATCTATGGATTCAATGCAGGTGAAACTTGTGGCCCCATGGAAGCTCAACTTCTTCTCCAATCATCTCATTCAAGAAGATCTTACAAAACTCCGCAGGACATTCCTTCATCTCTCTGTCCCTCTCAACTGCATCGTCTCGGCCACATAAACACCACTTCCTAATGCAAATAATCAATGCACATGTGAGTGCTATCAGAGCCTTAAGAAAATAGTAAGATTTCCACGCAAGCTCTGGTCAGCTACCACAGTGGTGCACGTGTTGTAAAACAACTATCACGACCTCATTTTTCCCTTTGTGGGACGTTGCACAGCATCCGGAGATTGACATACATAGATTTGACAATGTATAAGATTTTCAAAAAGTTTTTACTAATATATAGAAGATGCACGTGTGACGCACGAGTTACACGTGAGGCACATACGAAGTAAGTTTTATTTGATTTACTTAAGACATCATATGTTCTTAAATATTGATTTCTCAAACCAACTCCAATAAAATCGGATCCCTTTTATAATTAAATAACTCTATATTTAATTTTCACATTTAAAGTGACTTTTTAAGAAGTTGTGGTCCTTTCCATTGGGAGGATATCCCTTCCACCATATTTCTGCCAAACTATTTGAAAGCTGTCATTCTTTTCATTTGTAAATAATTAAAAATTCCAACGCAATTTTAGACGAAACAATAATAGGAATAGCCAATGCTAATGATGACTGTTTATATTAAGCTTTTATTGTACTATTAATATTACAAATACATTCATGCAGTTGTAACAAACTAAAAACATTAGTTAACTTATACAGTACTTTATTTCATATAATTCCGCGACATATTGGGCATGCAGCGGATCTGGATCGATCTATGGATGCAATGCGGGTGAAACTTGTAGCCCCAAGGAAGCTCAACTTCTACTTTAATTATCTCGTTCAAGAAGATCGTACAAATCTTGGTAGGACGCTCCTGCATCTCTATTTACCTCTCTACTGGATCGTCTCCACCACATAGACACCACTTCCTAATGCAAATTATCAATGCATACGTGAGTACTTTCAGATCCCTAAGAAAAATGTAGGATTTCTACGCATGCTCTGACCAGCAACCATGGTGGTGCACGTATTGCGCAGCAACATGGCTTCCGGACAATAGAGTTAGCCAGAAAACCAATTTAGACATTTCAGCACCTATGGGTAAATTTGAGAAAGAGACAGAGATTCTCAAGAAAGAGTGTGAGAAGGATATGAAGGGAAAATGCGTAACAAGAAGTCTAGGAAGATGAAATAGTGGTGGAAAGACGAGCACCTTGATGAACTTATATATATAATTAAGAAGAGTAAGAAAGCCAAGAGGCTATATATATTACTGATGAGGAAATTAATATAGTTTCTACACTGTTACTTGCTTATGGTAAGCGGGAGGAGGGATTTCTATGGCGTCGTTGTTGTTTTTACATCAAGGGATTTTGTAGTAGAAGTTGAGAATGAAATATTTTAATTGGCAGATAGTCAGTTGAGCAATGGCACGGTTTTCTCTAGCAAACTGTTCTCCGGAGAATGGCTCAACATACTATTATATCACAACATAAAATGTGCACAAAGAGCAAATCTCATAGCTATAAAAGTGTTAACGTAACCTAGATTAAGCTACCTTATATAGCTACATCTGTGCAGTTGTAACAAAGTAGAAATATTAGTACACTTATATAGTACTTCATTTCATATAATGCTACGACAGATTGGGCATGTAGCAGATCTAGACATCCATCTATAGATGGAATGCAGGTGAAACTTGTGGCCGCATAGAAGCTCAACTTTTCCTCCATTAATCTCATTCAAGAAGATCGTATAAATCTACGCATAACGCTCCTACATCTCTATGTCCCGGTCCACTTGATCATCTCGACTACATAGACACCAACTCCTAATGCAACAAATAAATGAACACCTGAGTGCTATGAGAGCCCTAATAAAAAGGTAATATTTTCACGCAGGCTCTGACCAGCTACTACGATGGTGCACGTGTTGCACATCAACAAGGTATCCGGAGATTGTCATACATAGATTTGACATTGTATAAGATTTTCGAAAAGTTTTTACTAATATACAGAAGATGCACGTGTGACGCACGAGATGCATGTAAGGCGCACACGAAGCTTGTTTTATTTGATTTACTTGAGAGCTTATAAGTTTTTAAGTATTGATTTCTCAAACCAACTACAGTAAAATCGGATTCTTTTTATAATTAAATAACTCTATATTTAATTTCCACATTTAAAGTGTGTTTTTAAGAAGTTGTGGTCCTTTCCATTGGGAGGAGATCCCTTCCACCATGTGTCTACCAAACTATTTGAAAGTTGACATTGTTTTAATTTGCAAATAATTAAAAATGTCAACGCAATTTTAGACGAACCAATAATAAGAAAATCCAATGCAATCGGCTACCGTTTATATTAAGCTTTTATTGTACTATTTGTTTTACAAATACATTTGTGCAGTTGTAACAAACTAAAAAAATTAGTGAACTTATACAGTATTTTATTTCATATAATGCTGCGACGTATTGGGTATGTAGCAGTTCAGAATGAAATGTTCTAATTGGAAGATAGTCAGTTGAGAAACGGCTCGGTTTCTCTAGCAAACGTTTCTCTGGAGAATGGCTCAACAAACTATTATATCACAACATAAAAGGTACACAAAGAGAATATCTCATAGCTATAAAAGTGTTAACATAATTTTGATAAATCTTCCTTATTTAGCTACATTCGTGCAGTTGTTACAAACTAGAAAGTTTAGTACACTAATACAGTACATTATTTCATGTAATGCCGCGACAGATTGGGCATGTAGCAGATCGTATAAATCTGCACAGGATGCTCCTACATCTCTATGTCCCTCTCTACTGGATCTTCTCTGCCACACAGACACCACTTCCTAATGCAAATAATCAATGCACATATGAGTGCTATTAGAGCCCCAATAAAAAAGTAGGATTTCCACGCATGCTCTGGCCAGCTACCATAGTGGTGCACGTGTTGCGCAGCAGCATGTCTTACGGACAGTAGAGTTAGCCAGAAAATCAATTTGGACATTTCAGCACCTATGAGTAAATTTGAGGAAGAGACATAGATTCTCAAGAAAGAGTGTGAGAAGCAGATGAAGGGGGAAATGCGTAACACGAAGCCTAGTAATATGAAAGAGTAGTGGTAAGAAGAGCACCTTGATGAACTTATATATAAGAAAGAAGAGTAAGAAATCCAAGAGGCTATATATATTACGGAGGAGGGGTTGATATAGTTTTTACACTGTCACTTTCTTCTAGTTAAATGAAGGATGGATTTCTGTGGTGTCATTGTTATTTTTTCATCAAGGGATTTTGTAATAGTAGTTGAGAATGATATTTTCTAATTGGCAGATAGTCAGTTATGAAACGGTTCATCTTTCTCTGTTCTCCGGAGAATGGCTCAATATACTATTATGTCACAACATAATAGGTACACCAAGATAATATCTCCTATCTATAAAAGTGGCAACGTAACCTTGATTAAACTACATTCGAGCAGTTGTAACAAACTAGAAAAATTAGTATAGTTATACAATACTTTATTTCATATAATGCCAGGACAGATTGAGCATGTAGCAGATCTGGACATCCATCTATAGATGCAATCCGGGTGAAACCTGTGGCCGCATGGAAGTTCAAGTTCTCCTCCAATCATCTCGTTCAAGAATATCGTACAAATCTCCACATGATGCTCCTGTATCTCTATGTCCCTGTCCACTAGATCATCTCGTCTACAAAGACAACACATCCTAATGCAACAAATAGATGCGCACGTGAGTGCTATCAGAGCCCCAATAAAACAATTAGAATTTCCATGCATGCTCTGACCAGCTACTATGGTGGTGCACGTGTTGCACATCAACATGGCATACGGAGATTGTCATACATAGATTTGACATTGTATAATATTTTCGAAAAGTATTTACTAATATACAGAAGATGCACGTGTGACGCACGAGATGCATGTGAGGCACACACTAAGCTTGTTTTATTTGATTTACTTGAGAGCTTATAGGTTTTTAAGTATTGATTTCTCGAACCAACTACAGTAAAATCAGATTGCTTTTATAATTAAATAACTCTATATTTAATTTCCACATTTAAAGTGTGTTTTTAAGAAGTTGTGGTCCTTTCCATTGGGAGGAGATCCCTTCCACCATGTGTCTACACAACTATTTGAAAGTTGACATTCTTTTCATTTATAAATAATTAAAAATTTCATCACAATGTTAGATGAAACAATAATAAGAAAATCCAATGCTGACTGCTACCCATTATATTAAGCCTTTATTGTACTATTCGTTTTACAAATACATTCGTGCAGTTGTAACAAACTAAAAAAATTAGTAAACTTATATAGTACCTTATTTCTTATAATGCCGCGTCGGATTGGGCATGTAGCATATCAGGATCCATCTATGGATGCAATGCGGGTGAAACTTGTGGCCCCATGGAAGCTCAACTTCTCCTCCAATCATCTCGTTCAAGTAGATCATACAAATCTCCGCAGGACGCTCCTGCATCTGTATGTCCAATGTTTACGATGACCGTTTATATTAAGCTTTTATTGTACTATTCGTTTTACAAATACATTCGTGTTGTTGTAACATACTAATAATATTAGTAAACTTATACAGTACTTTATTTCATATAATGTCGTGACTGATTGGGCATGTAGCAGATCTGGGTCCATCTATGGATGCAATGCGAGTGAAACTTATGGCCCCATGGAAGCTCAACTTCACCCCCAGTGATCTTGTTCAAGCAGATCGTACAAATCTCCGCAAGATGCTTCTTCATATCTATGTCCCTCTCCACTAGATCGTCTCGGCCACATATACATCACTTCCTAATGCAAATAATAAATGCACATGTGATTACTATCACAGCCGCAAGAAACAAGTAGGATTTCCACGCAGGCTCTGACCACCTACCACGGTGGTGCACGTGCTGTGCAACAATATGGCTTTTGGGCAGTAGAGTTAGCCAGAAAATCAATTTGGAAATTTCAGAAACTATAAGTAAATTTGAGGAAGAGACAGATATTCTCCAAAAAGAGTGAGAGAAGGAGATGAAGGGGAAAATGCATAACAAGAAGTCTAGGAAGATGAAAGAGTGGTGGAAATAAGAGCACCTTGATGAACTTATATTTAAGTAAGAAAGTAAGAAAGCTAAGAGGCTATATATATTACAGAGGAGGGATTTCATATAGGTTTTACACTGTCACTTACTTTTGGTAAGATGGAAGAAGGATTTCTGTGGTGTCATTGTTGTTTTTTAATCAAGGGATTTTGTAGTAGCAGTTGAGAATGAAATTTTCTAATTGGCATATAGTCAGTTGAGAAACGGCTCAATTTTCTCTAGCAAACTGTTATACGGATAATGGCTCAACATACTATTATATCACAACATAAAAGGTACACAAAGAGAATATCGCATAGCTATAAAAGTGTTAACGTAACTTTGATTAAGCTACCTTATTTAGCTACATTCGTGTACTTGTAACAAACTAGAAAAATTAGTACACTTATACAGTGCTTTATTTCATATAATGTCGCGACCGATTGGGCATGTAGCAGATCTAGACATCCATCTGTAGATGTAATACGGGTGCAATTTGTGGTTGTATGGAAGCTCAACGTTTCCTCCAATCATCTCGTTCAAGCATATCGTACAAATCTTCGCAAAACGCTCCTGCATCTCTATGTCCCTGTCCAGAGGATCATATCGGTTACATAGACACCACCTCATAATGCAACAAATAAATGCACACATGAGTGCTATTAGAGCCCCAATAAAAAAGTAGAATTTCCACGCAGGATCTAACCAGCTACCACGGTGGGCAACGTGTTGCACAACAACATGCTATCCAGAGAACATAGATTTGACAATGTATAAGATTGTTGAAAAGTGTTTACTAATATATAGAATATTCACGTGTGACGCACGAGATACACGTGAGGCGCACACGTAGCAAGTTTTATTTGATTTACTTGAGACCTCATACGTTTTTAAGTATTTATTTTTCAAGCCAACTCCAATAACATCAGATCCCTTTTATAATTAAATAACTCTATATTTAATTTCCACATTTAAACTATCTTTTTAAGAAGCTGTGTTCCTTTCCATTAGGAGGAGGTCCCTTTCACCATGTATCTGCCAAACTATTGGAATATTGACATTCGTTTCATTTGTAAAATAATAATAAATTTACACGTAATTTTAGACAAAACACTAATAAGAAAATCCAATGTTAACGGCTATCGTTTATGTTAAGCTTTTATTGTACTATTCGTTTTACAAATACATTCGTGCAGTTGTAACAAACTAAAACAATTAGTAAACTTATACAATACTTTATTTCATATAATATGTAGCAGATCTGGATCCATCTATGGATGCAATGCGGGTGAAACTTCCTAATGGATCTTCTACTTCCCTTCCTACATCTCTATTTCCCTCTCTACTGGATCGTCTCCACCCCATAGACACCACTTCCTAATGCAAATAATCAATGTATACATGACTACTATCAGAGTCCCAAGAAAAAACATTGGATTTCCATGCAGACTCTGACCAGCTACCACGGTGGTGCAGGTTTTGCGCAACAACATGGCTTCCGGACAGTAGAGTTAGCCAGAAAACTAATTTGGACGTTTAAGCACCTATGAGTAAATTTGAGGAAGAGACAGAGATTTTCAAGAAAGAGTGTGAGAAGGAGATGAAAGGAAAAATATGTAACAAGAAGTCTAGGAAGATGAAAGAGTGGTGGAAAGAAGAGCACCTTGTTGAACTTATACATAAGCAAGAAGAGTAAGAAATCCATGAGGCTAAATATATTACTAATGAGGGAATTGATATAGTTTTTAGACTGTCACTTGCTTCTGGTAAGATGAAGGACGGATTTCTGTGGTGTCATTGTTGTTTTTTCGTCAAGGGATTTTGGGGTAGCAGTTGAGAATGGAATTTTCTAATAGGCAGATAGTCAGTTGAGAAACGGCTCGGTATTCTCTACCAAACTGTTCTCCGGAGAATGGCTCAACATACTATTATATCACAACATAAAAGGTACAAAAAGAGAATATCTCCTAGCTATATAGGTGTTAACGTAACCCTTATTAAGTTACCTTATTTAGCTACATTCGTGCAGTTGTAACAAACTAGACATATTAGTACAGTTATACAGTACCTTGTTTCATATAATACCGCGACAGATTAGGCATGTAGCAGATATGGACATCCATCTATAGAAGCTATGCGGGTGAAACTTGTGGCCGTATGGTAGTTAAACTTCTTCTCCAATCATCTCGTTCAAGCAGATCGTACAAATCTCTGCAGGACGCTCCTGCATCTCTATGTCCCTATCCAGTGGATCATCTCGGCTACATAGACACCACCTCCTAATGCAACAAATAAATGCACACGTGAATGCTATCAGAGCCCCAATAAAAAAGTAAAAATGCCACGCAGGCTCTGACCAGCTACCACGGTGGTGCACGTGTTGCACGACAACATGGCATCCGGAGATTGTCATACATAGATTTGACAATGTATAAGATTTTCGAAAAGTTTTTACTAATATACAGAAGATGCACGTGTGACGCACGAAAGGTACATGAGGCGCGCACAAAGCTATTTTATTTGATTGACTTGAGACCTCATATGTTTTTAAGCATTGATTTCTCCAATAACTCAAATAAAATCAGACCCCTTTTATAATTAAATAAGTCTATATTTAATTTCCCCATTTAAAGTCTCATTTTAAGAAGTTGTGGTCCTTTCCATTGGAAGGAGATCCCTTCCACCATGTGTCTACCAAACTATTTGGAAGTTGACATTCTTTTCATTTGTAAATAATTAAAATTTTAAACTCAATTTTAGACGAAACAATAATAACAAAATCCATTTCTAATGGCGACCGTTTATATTAAGCTTTTATTGTACTATTCGCTTTATAAATACATTCGTACAGTTGTAACAAACTAAAAAAACTAGTAAACTTATACAGTACTTTAATTCATATAATGCCGCAACGAATTGGGCATGTAGAAGATCTGGATCCATCTATGGTTGCAATGCGGGTGAAACTTGTGGCCCCATGGAAGCTCAACTTCTTCTCCAATCATCTTGATCAAGCAGATCGTACAAATCTCCACACGACGGTCCTGCATCTCTATGTCCCTCTCTACTAGATCATCTCCTCCACAAAGACACAACTTCCTAATGCAAATAATCAATGCACACGTGAGTGCTATCAGAGCCCAAAGACAAAAGTAGGATTTTCACGCATGCTCTGACTATCTACCATGGTGGGGCAAGTGTTGCACAGCAACATGGCTTCCGGACAATTGAGTTAGCCAGAAAACCAATTTGGACATTTCAGCACCTCTGAGTAAATTTGAGGAAGAGATAGAGATTCTCTAGAAAGCGTGTGAGAAGGAGATGAAGGGGAAAATGCGTAACAAGAAGCCTAGGAATATGATGATTGGTGGAAAGAAGAGCAATTTGATGAACTTATATATAAGCAGGAATAGAAAGAAAGCCAAGAGGATATATATATATATATATATATATATATACTGGGTTGTTGTTGTTGTATATATATATATATATATATATATATATAT
>AWOL01S0002301.1:13164-46688 GCA_000715115.1 Nicotiana otophora
GTATATATATATATATATATATATATATATATTACGGAGGAGGGATTTGATATAGTTTTTACACTATCACTTGCTTCTGGTAAGATGGAGGAGGGATTTCTGTGGTGTCATTGTTGTGTTTTCATCAAGGGATTTTGTAGTCGTAGTTAAGAATGAAATTTTCTAATTGGCAGTTTGTCAGTTGAGAAACGACTCGGTTTTCTCTAGCAAACTATTCTCCGGAGAATATCTTAACATACAGTTATATCACAACATAAAAGGTACACAAAGAAAATATCTCATAGCTATAAAAGTGTTAACGTAACTTTGATTAAGCTACCTTATTTAGCTACATTCGTGCAATTGTAACAAACTAGAAAGATTAGTACACTTTACAGTACATTATTTCATATAATGCCACGACGGATTGGGAATGTAGCATATCTGGACACCCGTCTACAGATGCAATGCGGGTGAAACTTGTGGCTGCATGCAAGCTCAACATCTCCTACAGTCATCTCGTTCAAGAAGATCGTACAAATCTCCGCAGGACGCTCTTGCATCTCTATGTCCCTATCCACTGGATCATTTTGGCTACATAGACACCACCTCCTAATGCAACAAATAAATGCACATATGAATGCTATTAGAGCCCCAATAGAAAAGTAGAAATTCCACGCAAGCTCTGACCAGCTACCACGGTGGTGCACGTGTTGCACAACAACATGGCATCCGGAGATAATCATACATAGATTTGACAATGTATAAGATTTTCGAAAAGTTTTCACTAATATAAAGAAGATGCACGTGTGACGCACGAAAGGCACTTGAGGCGCGCACGAAGCTAGTTTTATTTGATTGACTTGAAACCTCATAAGTTTTTAAGTATTGATTTCTCAAACCAACTCAAATAAAATCTTATCCCTTTTATAATTAAATAACTCTATATTTAATTTCCACATTTATAGTCTCATTTTAAGAAGTTGTGGTCCTTTCCATTGGGAGGAGATCCCTTCCACCATGTGTCTACCAAACTATTTGAAAGTTAACATTCTTTTCNAATAACTCTATATTTAATTTCCACATTTATAGTCTCATTTTAAGAAGTCAGTCCTTGCCATTGGGAGGAGATCCCTTCCACCATGTGTCTACCAAACTATTTGAAAGTTAACATTCTTTTCATTTGTAAATAATTAAAAATTTCAACACAATTTTAGATGAAACAATAATAAGAAAATTCAATGCTAACGGCGACCGTTAATAGTAAGCTTTTATTGTACTATTCGTTTTACAAATACATTCATGCAGTTGTAATAAACTAAAAATATTAGTAAACTTATACAATACTTTATTTCATATAATTCCATGACGTATTGGGCATGTAACAGATCTAGATCCATCTATGGATGCAATGCGGGTGGAACTTGTGGGCCCATGGAAGCTCAAAATCTCCTCCAATCATCTCGTTCGAGCAGATCGTACAAATCTCCGTAGGATGCTCCTCCATCTCTATGTCCCTATGCACTGGTTCGTCTCGGCCGCATTGACACTAGTTCCTAATGCAAATACTCAATGCACACGTGAGTGCTATCACAACACCAAGAAAAAAGTAGAATTTCCACGCAGGCTCTAACTAGCTACCACAGTGGTGCACGTGTTGCGCAACAACATGGCTTCCAGACAGTTGAGTTAGCAGAAAACCAATTTGGACATTTCAGCACCTATGAGTAAATATGAGGTAGAGATATATATTCTCAAGAAAGAGTGTGAGAAGGAGATTAAGGGGAAAATGCGTAACAAGAATCCTAGGAAGATGAACGAGTGGTGGAAAGAAGAGCACCTTGATGAACTTATATATAAGCAAGAAGAGTAAGAAAGCAAAGAGGCTATATATATTACAGAGGAGGGATTGATATAGGTTTTACACTGTCACATGATTCTGGTAAGATGGAGGATGGATTTCTGTGGGGTCATTGTTGTTTTTTCATCAAGGGATTTTGTAGTAGCAGATGAAGTTTTCTCTAGAACACCGTTCTCCGGAGAATGGCTCAACATACAATTATATCACAACATAAAAGATACACAAAAAGAATATCTCCTATTTATAAAAGTGTTAACGTAACCTTGATTAAGCTACCTTATTTAGCTACATTCGTGCAGTTGTAACAAACTAGAAAAATTAGTACATGTATACAGTACTTCATTTCATATAATGCTGCAAATAATTTGGCATGTAGCAGATCTGGACATCCATCTATAGATGCAATACAGGTGAAATTTTCCACGCAGAGCCCCAATAAAAAAGTAAATTTTCCACGCAGGCTATGAGTAGCTACCACGGTGGTGCACGTGTTGCACAACAACATGGCATCCGGGGATTGTCATACATAGATTTGATAATGTATAAGATTTTAAAAAATATTTTACTAATATACAGAAGATGCACGTGAGGCGCACAAGAAGCTAGTTTATTTGATTTACTTGAGACGTCATAGGTTTTTAAGTATTGTTTTCTCAAGCCAACTCCAATAAAATCAGATCCCTTTTATAATTAAATAACTCTATATTTAATTTCCACATTTAAAGTGTCTTTTTAAGAAGTTGAGTTCCTTTCCATTAGGAGGAGATCCCTTCTACCATGTGTGTACCAAATAATTTGAAAGTTGACATTCTTTTCATTTGTAAATAATTATAAGTTTCAATGCAATTTTAGATGAAACAATAATAAGAAAATCCAATGCTAATGGCTGCCGTTTATAATAAGGTTGTTTTTTGTTCTATTTGTTTTAAAAATACATTAGTGCAGTTGTAAAAAACTAAAAGAATTAATAAACTAATACAGTACTTTATTTCATATAATGCCGCGACGGATTGGGCATATACCATATCTCGTTCTATCTACGGATGCAATGCGGGTGTAACTTGTGGACCCATGGAAACTCAACTTCTCTTCCAATCATCTCGTTCAAGCAGATCGTACAAATCTTCATAGGAAGCTCCTGCATCTCTATGTCCCTCTCCACCAGATTGTCTCTGCCACATAGACATCACTTCCTAATGCAAATAATCAATGCACACATGAGTGCTATCAGAGCCCCAACAAAAAAGTAAGCTTTCCACGCAGGCTCTGACCAGCTACCACGGTGGTGCACCTGTTGTTCAACAACATGGCTTCCGGACAGTAGAGTTAGCCAGAAATCCAATTTGGACATTTCAGTACCTATGAGTAAATTTGAGAAAGAGACCGAGATTCTCAAGAAAGAGTGTGAGAAGGAGATGAAGGGAAAAATGCGTAACAAGAAGTCTAGGAAGATGAAAGAGTGGTGTAAAGAAGAGCACCTTGATGAACTTATATATAAGCAAGAAGAGTAAGAAATCCAAAAGGCTATATATATACTACTGATGAGGGAATTGATTTAGTTTTTACATTGTCACTTGCTTATGGTAAGATGAAGGAGGGATTTATGTGGTATGATTGTTGTTTTTTCATCAAGGGATTTTGTAGTAGCAATTAAGAATTAAATTTGCTAATTGGCAGATAGTCAGTTGAGCAATGGTTCGATTTTCTCTAGCAAACTGTTCTCCGGAGAATGACTCAACATACTATTATATCATAACATAAAAGGTACATAAAGAGCATATCTCCTAGCGATAGAAGTGTTAACGTAACCAATATTAAGCTACCATTTAGCTACATTCGTGTAGTCGTAACAAACTAGAAATATTAGTAAACCTATACAGTACTTCATTTCATATAATGCTGCGATAGTTTGGGCATGTAGCAGATCTGGACATCCACCTATAGATGCAATTTGGGTGAAACTTGTGGCCGCATAGAAGCTCAACTTCTCCTCCAATCATCTCGTTCAAGCAGATCACACAAATTTCCGCAGGACGCTCCTGCATCTCTATGTCCCTCTACTGGATCATCTCGGCTACATGGACACCACCTCTTAATGCAACAAATAAATGAACACGTGAGTGCTATCAGAGCCCCAATAAAAAAGTACAATTTCCATGCAGGCTCTGACCAGCTACCACGGTGGTGTACGTGTTGCACAACAACATGGCATACAGATATTGTCATACATTGATTTGAAAATGTATAAGATTTTGGTAACGTTTTTACTAATATACAAAAGATGCACGTGTGACGTACGAGATGCACGTGAGGCGCACACGAAGCTAGTTTTATTTGATTTACTTGAGACCTCATAAGTTTTTAAGTATTGATTTCTCAAACCAACTCCAATAAAATCATATCCCTTTTATAATTAACTAACTCTATATTTAATTTCCACATTTAAAGTGTCTTTTTAAGAAGTTGCGGTCCTTTCCATTGGGAGGAGATCCCTTCCACCAGGTGTCTACCAAACTGTTTGAAAGCTCACATTCTTTTCATTTGTATATAATTAAAAATTCCATCGCAATTTTAGATGAAGCAATAATAAGAAAATCCAATGCTAACGACGACCATTTATATTAAGCTTTTATTGTACTATTCGTTTTTCAAATACATTAGTGCAGTTGTAACAAACTAAACAAATTAGTAAACTTATACAATACTTTAATTTATATAATGCTGCGATAGATTAGGCATGTAGCAGATCTGGATCCATCTATGGATTCAATGCAGGTGAAACTTGGGGCCCCATGGAAGCTCAACTTCTTCTCCAATCATCTCGTTCTAGCAGAACGTACAAAACTCTGCGGGACGTTCCTGCATCTCTCTGTCCCTCTCAACTGGATCGTCTCGGCCACATAGACACCACTTCCTAATGCAAATAATCAATGCACACGTGAGTGCTATCAAAGCCCTAAGAAAATAGTAGGATTTACACGCAGGCTCTGACCAACTACAACACTGGTGCACGTGTTGCACAATAACTATCACGACCTCATTTTTCCCTCTGCGGGACGTTGCACAACATCCGGAGATTGACATACATAGATTTGACAATGTATAAGATTTTCACAAAGTTTTTACTTATATATACAAGATGCACGTGTGACGCACTAGATGCACGTGAGGTGCACACGAAGCAAGTTTTATTTGATTTACTTGAGACATCATAAGTTCTTAAGTATTGATTTCTTAAACCAACTCCAATAAAATCGGATCCCTTTTATAATTAAATAACTCTATATTTAATTTCCACATTTAAAGTGACTTTTTAAGAAGTTGTGGTCCTTTCCATTGGGAGGATATCCTTTCCACCATGTGTCTACCAAACTATTTGAAAGTTTACATTCTTTTCATTTGTAAATAATTAAAAATTCCCAAGCAATTTTAGGCGAAACAATAATAAGAATATCCAATGCTAACGATGATTGTTTATATTAAGCTTTTATTGTACTATTCATTTTACAAATACATTCGTGCATTTGTAACAAACTAAAAACATTAGTTAACTTATACAGTACTTTATTGCATATAATGACACGATGTATTGGCCATACATCAGATCTGGATCCATCTATGGATGCAATGCGGGTGAAACTTGTAGCCCCAAGGAAGCTCAACTTCTTCTCTAATCATCTCGTTCAAGAAGATCATACAAATCTCGGCAGGATGCTCCTGCATCTCTATTTACCTCTCTAATTGATCGTCTTCACCACATAGACACCACTTGATAATGCAAATAATCAATGCATACGCAAGTACTACCAGAGCCCTAAGAAAAATGTAGGATTTCTACTCATGCTCTGACCAGCTACCATGGTGGTGCATGTATTGCGCAACAACATGGCTTTCGGACAATAGCGTTAGCCAGAAAACCAATTTGGTCATTTCAGCACCTATGAGTAAATTTGAGAAAGAGACAGAAATTCTCAAGAAAGAGTGTGAGAAGGAGATGAAGGGAAAAATGCGTAACAAGAAGTCTAGGAAGATGAAAGAGTGGTGGAAAGAAGAGCACCTTGATGAACTTATATATAAGCAAGAAGAGTAAGAAAGCCAAGAGGCTATATATATTACTGATGAGGGAATTAATATAGTTTCTACACTGTCACTTGCTTATGGTAAGATGTAAGAGGGATTTCTGCGGTGTCATTGTTGTTTTTTCATCAAGGGATTTTGTCGTAGAAGTTGAGAATGAAAATTTTTAATTGGCAGATAGTCAGTTGAGCAATGGCTCGATTTTTTCTAGCAAACTGTTCTCCGGAAAATGGCTCAACATACTATTATATCACAACATAAAGGTACACAAAGAGCATATCTCCTAGCTATAAAAGTGTTAGTGTAACCTAGATTAAGCTACCTTATTTAGCTACATCCGTACAGTTGTAACAAACTAGAAATATTAGTACACTTATACAGTACTTCATTTCATATAATGCTGCGACATATTGGGAATGTAGAAGATCTAGACATCCATCTATAGATGGAATGCGGGTGAAACTTGTGTCCGCATAGAAGCTCAACTTCTCCTCCATTCATCTCGTTCAAGCAGATCCTATAAATCTGTGCATGATGCTCCTACATCTCTATGTCCCGGTCCACTGGATCATCTCGACTACAATGACACCACCTCCTAAGATGCACGTGTGACGCACGAGATGCATGTGAGGTGCACACGAAGCTTGTTTTATTTGATTTACTTGAGAGCTTATACGTTTTTACGTATTGATTTCTCAGACCAACTATAGTAAAATCAGATTCCTTTTATAATTAAATAACACTATATTTAATTTCCACATTTAAAGTGCGTTTTTAAGAAGTTGTGGTCCTTTCCATTGGGAGGAGATCCCTTCCATCATGTGTCTACCAAACTATTTAAAAGTTGACATTGTTTTAATTTGTAAATAATTAAAAATGTCAACGCAATTTTAGATGAACCAATAATAAGAAAATCCAATGCTAACGGCTACAGTTTATATTAAGCTTTTATTATACTATTTGTTTTACAAATACATTCGTGCAGTTGTAACAAACTAAAAATATTAGTAAACTTATACAGTACTTTATTTCATATAATGTTGCGACGTATTGGGTATGTAGCAGTTCAGAATGAAATGTTCTAATTGGAAGATAGTCAGTTAATAAACGGCTCGGTTTTCTCTAGCAAACGTTTCTCCGGAGAATGGCTCAACAAACTATTATATCACAACATAAAAGGTACACAAAGAGAATATCTCATAGCTATAAAAGTGTTAATGTAACTTTGATNAGAAAATCCAATGCTAACGACTACCATTTATATTAAGCTTTATTGTACTATTTGTTTTACAAATACATTCGTGCAGTTGTAACAAACTAAAAATATTAGTAAACTTATACAGTACTTTATTTCATATAATGTTGCGACGTATTGGGTATGTAGCAGTTCAGAATGAAATGTTCTAATTGGAAGATAGTCAGTTAATAAACGGCTCGGTTTTCTCTAGCAAATGTTTCTCCGGAGAATGGCTCAACAAACTATTATATCACAACATAAAAGGTACACAAAGAGAATATCTCATAGCTATAAAAGTGTTAATGTAACTTTGATAAATCTACCTTATTTAGCTACATTCGTGCAGTTGTTACAAACTAGAAAGTTTAGTACACTTATACAGTACACTATTTCATATAATGCCGCGACTTATTGGGCATGCAGCAGATCTGGACACCCATCTACAGATGCAATGCGGGTGAAACTTGTGGCCCCATGGAAGCTCAACTTCTCCTCCAATCATCCAGTTTAAGCAGATCATACAAATCTCCGCAGGACGGTCCTGCATCTCTATGTCCCTCTCTACTGGATCGTCTCTGCCACACAGACACCACTTCCTAATGCAAATAATCAATGCACATATGAGTGCTATCAGAGCCCCAAGAAAACAGTACGATTTCCACGCATGCTCTGACCAGCTACCACAGTGGTGAACGTGTTGCACAACAGCATGGGTTACGGATAGTAGAGTTAGTCAGAAAACCAATTTGGACATTTCAGCAACTATAAGTAAATTTGAGGAAGAGACATAGATTCTCAAGAAAGAGTGTGAGAAGGAGATGAAGGGGAAAATGCGTAACAAGAAGCCTAGTAATATGAAAGAGTAGTAGAAAGAAGAGCACCTTGATGAACTTATATATAAGCAAGAAGAGTAAGAAATCCAAGAGGCTATATATGTTACGGAGGAGGGGTTGATATAGTTTTTACACTGTCACTTTTTTCTAGTTAAATGGAGGATGGATTTCTGTAGTATCATTGTTGTTTTTTCATCAAGGCATTTTGTAATAGTAGTTGAGAATGATATTTTCTAATTGGCAGACAGTCAGTTAAGAAACAGTTCAGTTTTCTCTAGCAAACTGTTCTCCGGTGAATGGCTCAATATACTATTTTGTCACAACACAAAAGGTACAGCAAAGAGAATATCTCCTAGCTATAAAAATGGTAACGTAACCTTGATTAAGCTACATTCGAGCAACTAGAAAAATTAGTATAGTTATACAGTACTTTATTTCATATAATGCCAGGACAGATTGAGCATGTAGCAGATCTGGACATCCCTCTATAGATGCAATCCGGGTGAAACCTGTGGCCGCATGGAAGGTCAAGTTCTCCTCCAATCATCTCGTTCAAGAATATCGTACAAATCTCCACATGATTCTCCTGTATCTCTATGTCCCTGTCCACTGGATCATCTCGGCTACATAGACAACACATCCTAATGCAACAAACAAATGCGCACGTGAGTGCAATCAGAGCCCCAATAAAAAAAAGTAGAATTTCTATGCAGGCTCTAACCAACTACTATGGTGGTGCACGTGTTGCACATCAACATGGCATTCGGAGATTGTCATACATAGATTTGACATTGCATAATATTTTCGAAAAGTATTTACTAATATACAGAAGATGCACGTGTGAAGCACGAGATGCATGTGAGGCACACACTAAGCTTGTTTTATTTGATTTACTTGACAGCTTATAAGTTTTTAAGTATTGATTTCTCGAACCAGCTACAGCAAAATCAGATTCCTTTTATAATTAAATAACTCTATATTTAATTTCCACATTTAAAGTGTGTTTTTAAGAAGTTGTGGTCCTTTACATTGGGAGGAGATCCCTTCCACCATGTGTCTACCCAACTATTTGAAAGTTGACATTCTTTTCATTTATAAATAATTAAAAATTTCATCACAATGTTAGATGAAATAATAATAAGAAAATCCAATGCTAACGGCTACCCATTATATTAAGCCTTTATTGTACTATTCATTTTACAAATACATTCGTGTAGTTGTAACAAACTAAAAACATTAGTAAACTTATACAGTACTCTATTTCATATAATGCCGCGTCGGATTGGGCATGTAGCAGATCAGGATCCATCTATAGATTCAATGCGGGTTCAACTTGTGGCCCCATGGAAGCTCAACTTCTCCTCCAATCATCTCGTTCAAGTAGATAATACAAATCTCCGTAGGACGCTCCTGCATCTTTATGTCCAATGTTTACGACGACCGTTTATATTAAGCTTTTATTGTACTATTCGTTTTACAAATACATTCGTGTTGTTGTAACAAATTAAAATTATTAGTAAATTTATACAGTACTTTATTTTATGTAATGCCGTGACTGATTGGGCATGTAGTAGATCTGAATCCATCTATGGATGCAATGCGAATGAAACTTATGGCCCCATGGAAGCTCAACTTCACCCACAATGATCTCGTTCAAATAGATCGTACAAATCTCCGCAAGATGCTTCTTCATCTCTATGTCCCTCTCCACTGGATCGTCTCGGCCACATATACATCACTTCCTAATGCAAATAATCAATGCACACGTGATTGCTATCACAGCCCCAAGAAACAAGTAGGATTTCCACGCAGGCTTTGACCACCTACCACGGTGGTGGACGTGCTGTGCAACAACATGGCTTTTGGACAGTAGAGTTAGCCAGAAAATCAATTTGGACATTTCAGCAACTATAAGTAAATTTGAGGAAGAGACAGATATTCTCCAAAAAGAGTGTGAGAAGGAGATGAAAGGGAAAATGCATAACAAGAAGTCGCGGAAGATGAAAGAGTGGTGGAAATAAGAGCACCTTGATGCACTTATATATAAGTAAGAAGAGTAAGAAAGACAAGAGGCTATATATATTACAGAGGAGGGATTTCATATAGGTTTTACACTGTCACTTGATTTTGGTAAGATGGAAGAAGGATTTCTGTGGTGTCATTGTTGTTTTTGAATCAAGGGATTTTGTAGTAGCAGTTGAGAATGAAATTTTCTAATTGGCAGATAGTCAGTTAAGAAACGGCTCGATTTTCTCTAGCAAACTATTCTATGGATAATGGCTCAACATACTATTATAACACAACATAAAAGGTACACCAAGAGAATATCTCATAGCTATAAAAGTGTTAACATAACTTTGATTAAGCTACCTTATTTAGCTACATTCGTGTAGTTGTAACAAACTAGAAAAATTAGTACACTTATACAGTGCTTTATTTCATATAATGTCGTGACTGATTGGGCATGTAGCAGATCTAGACATCCATCTGTAGATGCAATACGGGTGAAATTCATGGCCGTATGGAAGCTCAGCTTTTCCTCCAATCATCTCATTCAAGCATATCGTACAAATCTTCGCAGAACGCTCCTGCATCTCTATGTCCCTATCCAAAGGATCATCTCGGTTACATAGACACCACCTCCTAATGCAACAAATAAATGCACACGTGAGTTCTATTAGAGCCCTAATAAAAAGTAGCATTTCCACGAAGTATCTGACCAGTTACCACGGTGGTGCATATAGCAGATCTGGATCCATCTATGATTGCAATGCGGGTGAAACTTGTGGCCCCATGGAAGCTCAACTTCTTCTCCAATCATCTTGATCAAGCAGATCGTACAAATCTTCGCAGGACGGTACTGCATCTTTATGTCCCTCTCTACTAGATCGTCTTCGCCACATAGACAACACTTCCTAATGCAAATAATCAATGCACATGTAAGTGCTATCAGAGCCCCAAGAAAACCGCATGCTCTGACCAGCTACCACGGTGGTGCACGTGTTGCACAGCAACATGGCTTTCAGACAATTGAGTTAGCCAGCAAATCAATTTGGACATTTCAGCACTTCTGAGTAAATTTGAAGAAGAGATAGAGATTCTCTAGAAAGAGTGTGAGAAGGAGATAAAGTGGAAAATGCGTAACAAGAAGCCTAGGAATATGATGAGTGGTGGAAAGAAGAGCAACTTGATGAACTTATATATAAGCTAGAATAGTAAGAAAACCAAGAGGCTATATATATATATATATATATATATATATATATTACGGAAGAGGGACTGATATAGATTTTACACTGTAACTTGATTCTGGTAAGATGGAGGAAGGATTTTCGTGGTGTCATTGTTGTTTTATAGTCAAGGGACTTTGTAATAGCAGTTGAGAATGAAATTTTCTAATTGGCAGAGAGTCAGTTGAGAAACGACTCGGTTTTCTCTAGCAAACTGTTCTCCGGAGAATGGATCAACATACTGTTACATCACAACATAAAAGGTACACAAAGAGAATATCTCGTAGCTATAAAAGGGTTAACGTAACTTTGATTAAGGTACCTTATTTAGCTACATACGTGCAGTTGTAACAAACTAAAAAAATTAGTAAACTTATAAAGTACTTTATTTCATATAATGCCGCAACGGATTGGGCATGTAGCAGATCTGGATCCATCTATGGTTGCAATGCGGGTGAAACTTGTTGCCCCATGGAAGCTCAACTGCTTCTCCAATCATCTTGTTCAAGCAGATCGTACAAATATCCGCAGGACGGTCCTGCATCTCTATATCCCTCTATACTAGATTCCCTTCACCACATAGACACCACTTCCTAATACAAATAATCAATGCACACGTGAGTGCTATCAGAGCCCAAAGGAAAAAAGTAGGATTTCTACGCATGCTCTGACCAGCTAGCACGGTGGTGCACGTGTTGCACAGCAACATGGTTTCCGGACAATTGAGTTAACCAGAAAATCAATTTGGACATTTTAGCACCTCTGAGTAAATTTAAGGACGAGATAGAGATTCTCTAAAAAGAGTGTGAGGAGGAGATGAAGGGGAAAATGCGTAACAAGAAGCCTAGGAATATGATGAGTGGTGGAAAAAAGAGCAACTTGATGAACTTATATATAAGCAAGAATAGTAAGAAATCCAAGAGGCAATATATATATATATATATATATATATATATATATTACAGAGGAGGAACTGATATAGGTTTTACACTGTCACTTGATTCTGGTAAGATGGAGGGAATTTCTGTTGTGTCATTGTTGTTTTTTCATCAATGGATTTTGTAGTAGCAGTTGAGAATGAAATTTTCTAATTGGCAGATAGTCAGTTGAGAAACGGCTTGGTTTTCTCTAGCAAACTGTTCTCCGGAGAATGGCTCAACATACTATTATATCACAACATAAAAGGTACACAAAGAGAATATCTCATAGCTATAAAAGTGTTCACGTAACTTTGATTAAGCTACCCTATTTAGCTATATTCGTGCTGTTGCAACAAACTAAAAATTAGTAAACTTATACATTACTTTATTTCATATAATGCCACAACGTATTGGGCATGTAGCATATCTGGATCCATCTATGGTTGGAACGCGGGTGAAACTTATGGCCCCATGGAAGCTCAACTTCTTTTCCAATTATCTTGATCAAGAAGATCGTACAAATCTCCGCAGGACGGTCCTGCATCTCTATGTCCCTCTCTACTATATCGTCTTTGCCACATAGACACCACTTCCTAATGCAAATAATCAATGCACATGTGAGTGCTATCAGAGCCCAAAGAAACAAGTAGGATTTCCACGCATGCTCTAACCAGCTACCATGGTGGTGCACGTGTTGCACAGCAATATGGCTTCCGGACCATAGAGTTAGCTAGAAAATCAATTTTGACATTTCAGCACCTCTGAGTAAATTTGAGGAAGAGATAGAGATTCTCTAGAAAGAGTGTGAGAAGGAGATGAAGGGGAAAATGCGTAACAAGAAGCCTAGGAATATGATGAGTGGTGGAAAAAAGAGCAACTTGATGAACTTATATATAAGCAAGAATAGTAAGAAAGCCAAGAGGCAATATATATATATATATATATATATATATATATATATATATATATTACGGAGGAGGGACTGATATAGGCGTTACACTGTCACTTGATTCTGGTAAGATGGAGGAAGGGTTTCTGTGGTGTCATTGTTGTTTTTTCATCAAGGGATTTTGTAGTAGCAGTTGAGAATGAAATTTGCTAATTGGCAGATAGTCAGTTCAGAAATGGCTAGGTTTTCTCTAGCAAACTGTTCTCCGGAGAACGGCTCAAAATATTGTAATATCATAACATAAAAGATACACAAATAGAATATCTAATAGCTATAAAAGTGTTAACGTAACTTTGATTAATCTACCTTATTTAGCTACATTCGTGTAGTTGTAACAAACTAGAAAGCTTAGTACAGTTACATAGTACTTTATTTCATATAATGTCGCGACAGATTTGGCATGTAGCAGATTTGGACACCCATCTACATATGCAATACGGGTGAAACTTGTGGCCGCATGCAATCTCAACATCTCCTACAGTCATCTCGTTCAAGCAGATCGTACAAATCTATGTAAGTCGCTCCTGCATCTCTATGTCCCTGTCCAGTGGATCATCTCGGCCACATAGACACCACCTCCTAATGCAACAAATAAATGCACATGTGAATGCTATCAGAGCCCCAATAAAAAAGTAAAAATTCCACGCAGGCTCTGACCAGCTACCACGGTAGTGCACGTGTTGCACTACAACATGGCATTCAGAGATTGTCATACATAGATTTTAAAATGTATAAGCTTTTCGAAACGTTTTTACTAATATACAGAAGATGCACGTGTGACGCACGAAAGGTACATGAGGCGCACACGAAGCTATTTTATTTGATTGAGTTGAGACCTCATAAATTTTTAAGCATTGATTTCTCAAACCAACTCAATTAAAATCAATTAAAATCAGATCCCTTTTATAATTAAATAAGTCTATATTTAATTTCCCCATTTAAAGTCTCATTTTAAGAAGTTGTGGTCCTTTCCATTGGGAGGAGATCCCTTCCACTATGTGTCTACCAAACTATTTGGAAGGCATTCTTTTCATTTGTAAATAATTAAAATTTTCAACTCAGTTTTAGACGAAACAATAATAACAAATTCCATTGCTAACGGCGACCGTTTATATTAAGCTTTTATTGTACTATTCGTTTTATAAATACATTCGTACAGTTGTAACAAACTAAAAAAATTAGTTAACTTATACATTACTTTATTTCATATAATGCCGCAGCGTATTGGGCATGTAGAAGATCTGGATCCATCTATGGTTGCTATGCGGGTATAACTTGTGGCCCCATGGAAGCTCAACTTCTTCTCCAATCATCTTGATCAAGCAGATCGTACAAATCTCAACAGGACGGTCCTGGATCTCTATGTCCCTCTCTACTAGATCATCTCCCCCACAAAGACACAACTTCCTAATGCAAATAATCAATGCACACGTGAGTGCTATGAGAGCCCAAAGAAAAAAGTAGGATTTTCACGCATGCTCTGACTATCTACCACGGTGGGGCAACTGTTGCACAGCAACATGGCTTTCGGACAATTGAGTTAGCCAGAAAACCAATTTGGACATTTCAGCACCTCTGAGTAAATTTGAGGAAGAGATAGAGATTCTTTAGAAAGAGTGTGAGAAGGCGATGAAGGGGAAAATGCGTAACAAGAAGCCTAGGAATATGATGATTGGTGGAAAGAAGAGCAATTTGAGAAACGACTCGGTTTTCTCTAGCAAACTATTCTCCGGAGAATATCTTAACATACAGTTATATCACGACATAAAAGGTACACAAAGAAAATATCTCATAGCTATAAAAGTGTTAACGTAACTTTGATTAAGCTACCTTATTTAGCTACATCCGTGCAGTTGTAACAAACTAGAAAGATTAGTACACTTTACAGTACATTATTTCATATAATGCCACGACGGATTGGGAATGTAGCATATCTGGACACCCGTCTACAGATGCAATGCGGGTAAAACTTGTGGCTGCATGCAAGCTCAACATCTCCTATAGTCATCTCGTTCAAGAAGATCGTACAAATATCCGCAGGACGCTCCTGCATCTCTATGTCCCTATCCACTGGATCATTTTGGCTACATAGACACCACCTCCTAATGCAACAAATAAATGCACATGTGAATACTATTAGAGCCCCAATAGAAAAGTAGAAATTCCATGCAAGCTCTGACCAGCTACCACGGTGGTGCACGTGTTGCACAACAACATGGCATACAGAGATAATCATACATAGATTTGACAATGAATAAGATTTTCGAAAAGTTTTCACTAATATACAGAAGATGCACGTGTGATGCACGAAAGGCACTTGAGGCGCGCACGAAGCTAGTTTTATTTGATTGACTTGAAACCTCATAAGTTTTTAAGTATTGATTTCTCAAACCAACTCAAATAAAATCTTATCCCTTTTATAATTAAATAACTCTATATTTAATTTCCACATTTATAGTCTCATTTTAAGAAGTTGTGGTCCTTTCCATTGGGAGGAGATCCCTTCCACCATGTGTCTACCAAACTATTTGAAAGTTAACATTCTTTTCGTTTGTAAATAATTAAAAATGTCAACACAATTTTAGATGAAACAATAATAAGAAGATTCAATGCTAACGGCGACTGTTAATAGTAAGCGTTTATTGTACTATTCGTTTTACAAATACATTTATGCAGTTGTAATAAACTAAAAATATTAGTAAGCTTATAAAATACTTTATTTCATATAATTTCGCGACGTATTGGGCATGTGGCAGATCTAGATTCATCTATGGATGCAATGCGGGTGGAACTTGTGGGCCCATGGAAGCTCAACTTCTCCTCCAATCATCTCGTTCAAGCACATCGTACAAATCTTCATAGGATGCTCCTCCATCTATATGTCCCTATCCACTAGTTCATCTCGGCCGCATTGACACCAGTTCCTAATGCAAATAATCAATGCACACGTGAGTGCTATCACAACACCAAGAAAAAAGTAGGATTTTCACGCAGGCTCTAACCAGCTACCACAGTGGTGCACGTGTTGTGCAACAATATGGATTTCAGACAATTGAGTTAGCAGAAAACCAATTTGGACATTTCAGCACCTATGAGTAAATATGAGGTAGAGATATATATTCTCTAGAAAGAGTGTGAGAAGGAGATGAAGGGGAAAATGCGTAACAAGAAGCCTAGGAAGATGAAAGAGTGGTGGAAAGAAGAGCACCTTGATGAACTTATATATAAGCAAGAAGAGTAAGAAATCAAAGAGGTTATATATATTACAGAGGAGGGATTGATATAGGTTATACACTGTCACATGATTCTGGTACAATGGAGGATGGATTTCTGTGGTGTCATTGTTGTTTTTTCATCAAGAGATTTTGTAGTAGCAGATGAAGTGTTCTCTAGCACACTGTTCTCCGGAGAATGGCTCATCATACAATTATATCACAACATAAAATATACACAAAGAGAATATCTCCTATCTATAAAAGTGTTAACATAACCTTGATTAAGCTACCTTATTGAGCTACATTCGTGCAGTTGTAACAAACTAGAAAAAGTAGTACATGTATACAGTACTTCGTTTCATATAGTGCTGCGAATAATTTGGCATGTAGCAGATCTGGACATCCATCTATAGATGCAATAAAGGTGAAACTTGTGGCCGCATGGAAGCTCAACTTCTCCTCCATTCATCTCGTTCAAGCAGATCGTAAAATTCTACGCATGACGCTCCTTCATCTCTCTATCCCTGTCCACTGGATCATCACGACTACATTGACACCACCTCCTAATGCAACAAATAAATGAACACCTGAGTGCTATCAGATCCCCAATAAAAAAGTAAATTTTCCACGCAGGCTCTGACTAGCTACCACGGTGGTGCACGTGTTGCACAACAACATGGCATCTGGGGATTGTCATACATAGATTTGATAATGTATAAGATTGTAAAAAATATTTACTAATATACAGAAGATGCACGTGAGGCGCATAAGAAGCTAGTTTATTTGATTTACTTGAGATCTCATAGGTCTTTAAGTATTGTTTTCTCAAGCCAACTCCAATAAAATCAGATCCCTTTTATAATTAAATAACTATATATTTAATTTCCACATTTAAAGTGTCTTTTTAAAAGTTGAGTTCCTTTCCATTAGGATGAGATCCCTTCTACCATGTGTCTACCAAACAATTTGAAAGTTGACATTCTTTTCATTTGTAAATAATTATAATTTTCAATGCAATTTTAGACGAAACAATAATAAGAAAATCCAATGCTAACGGCTGCCGTTTATAATAAGCTTTTTTTTGTTCTATTTGTTTTAAAAATACATTAGTGCAGTTGTAAAAAACTAAAAGAATTAGTAAACTTATACAGTACTTTATTTCATATAATGCTGCAACGGATTGGGCATATACCATATCTCGATCTATCTACGGATGCAATGCGGGTGAAACTTGTGGACCCATGGAAACTCAACTTCTCTTCCAATCATCTCGTTCAAGCAGATCGTACAAATCTTCGTAAGAAGCTCCTGCATCTCTATGTCCCTCTCCACCATATTATCTCCGCTACATACACATCACTTCGTAATGCAAATAATCAATGCACACATGAGTGCTATCAGAGCCCCAAGAAAAGAGTAAGATTTTCACGCAAGCTCTGACCAGCTACCACGGTAGTGCACCTGTTGTTCAACAACATGGCTTCCGGACAGTAGAGTTAGCCAGAAATCAAATTTGGACATTTCAGCACCTATGAGTAAATTTGAGGAAGAGACCGAGATTCTCAAGAAAGAGTGTAATAAGGAGATGAAGGGAAAAATGCGTAACAAGAAGTCTAGGAAGATAAAAGAGTGGTGTAAAGAAGAGCACCTTGATGAACTTATATATAAGCAAGAAGAGTAAGAAAGCCAAGAGGCTATATATATATTACTGATGAGGGAATTGATATAGTTTTTACATTGTCACTAGCTTATGGTAAGATGGAGGAGAGATTTATGTGGTGTGATTGTTGTTTTTTCATCAAGGAATTTTGTAGTAGCAATTAAGAATTATATTTTCTAATTGGCAGATAGTCAGTTGAGCAATGGTTCGATTTTCTCTAGCAAACGGTTCTCCAGAGAATGACTCAACATACTATTATATCATAACATAAAAGGTACATAAAGAGCATATCTCCTAGCGATAAAAGTGTTAACGTAACCAATATTAAGCTACCATTTAGCTATATTCGTGCAATCGTAAAAAACTAGAAATATTAGTACACTTATACAGTACTTCATTTTATATAATGCTGCGCTATTTTGGGCATGTAGCAGATATGGACATCCACCTATAGATGCAATTTGGATGAAACTTGTGACCGCATAGAAGCTCAACTTCTCCTCCAATCATCTCGTTCAAGCAGATCGCACAAATTTCCGCAGGACGCTCCTGCATCTCTATGTCCCTCTACTGGATCATCTCGGCTACATGGACACCACCTCTTAATGCAACAAATAAATGAACACGTGAGCGCTATCAGAGCCCCAATAAAACAAAAGTAGAATTTCCACGCAGGCTCTAACCAACTACTATGGTGGTGCACGTGTTTCACATCAACATGGCATCCGGAGATTGTCATACATAGATTTGACATTGTATAATATTTTCGAAAAGTATTTACTAATATACAGAAGATGCACGTGTGACGCACGAGATGCATGTGAGGCACACACTAAGCTTGTTTTATTTGATTTACTTGAGAGCTTATAACTTTTTAAGTATTGATTTCTCGAACTAGCTAAAGCAAATCAGATTCCTTTTATAATTAAATAACTCTATATTTAATTTGCACATTTAAAGTGTGTTTTTCAGAAGTTGTGGTCCTTTACATTGGGAGGAGATCCCTTCCACCATGTGTCTACCCAACTATTTGAAAGTTGACATTCTTTTCATTTATAAATAGTGAAAACTTTCATCACAATGTTAGATGAAACAATAATAAGAAAATCCAATGCTAACGGCTACCCATTATATTAAGCCTTTATTGTACTATTCGTTTTATAAATACATTCGTGCAGTTGTAACAAACTAAAAATATTATTAAACTTATACAGTACTTTATTTCATATAATGCCGCGTCGGATTGGGCATGTAGCAGATCAGGATCCATCTATAGATGCAATGCGGGTGAAACTTGTGGCCCCATGGAAACTCAACTTCTCCTCCAATCATCTCGTTCAAGTATATCATACATATCTCCGTAGGACGCTCCTGCATCTTTATGTCCAATGTTTACGACGACCGTTTATATTAAGCTTTTATTGTACTATTCGTTTTACAAATACATTCGTGTTGTTGTAACAAACTAAAAATATTAGTAAACTTATACAGTACTTTATTTCATATAATGTCGTGACTGATTGAGCATGTAGTAGATCTGGCTCCATCTATGGATGCAATACGAGTGAAGCTTATGGCCCCATGGAAGCTCAACTTCACCCCCAATGATCTCGTTCAAGTAGATCGTACAAATCTCCGCAGGATGCTTCTTCATCTCTATGTCCTTCTCCACTGGATCTTCTCGGCCACATATACATCACTTCCTAATGCAAATAATCAATGCACACGTGATTGCTATCACAGCCCCAAGAAACAAGTAGGATTTCCACGCAGGCTCTGACCACCTACCACGGTGGTGCACGTGCTGTGCAACAACATGGCTTTTGGACAGTAGAGTTAGCCAAAAAATCAATTTGGACATTTCAGCAACTATAAGTAAATTTGAGGGAGAGACAGATATTCTCTAAAAAGAGTTTGAGAAGGAGATGAAAGGGAAAATGCATAACAAGAAATCGCGGAAGATGAAAGAGTGGTGGAAATAAGAGCACCTTGATGAACTTATATATAAGTAAGAAGAGTAAGAAAGACAAGAGGCTATATATATTACAGAGGAGGGATTTCATATAGGTTTTACACTGTCACTTGCTTTTGGTAAGATGGAAAAAGGATTTCTGTGGTGTCATTGTTGTTTTTTAATCAAGGGATTTTATAGTAGTAGTTGAGAATGAAATTTTCTAATTGGAATATAGTCAGTTGAACACGTGAGTGCTATCAGAGCCCCAATTAAAAAGTACAATTTCCACCCAGGCTCTGACCAGATACCACGGTGGTGTACGTGTTGCACAACAACATGGCATCTTGAGATTGTCATACATTGATTTGACAATATATAAGATTTTGGAAACGTTTTTACTAATATACAAAAGATGCACGTGTGACGTACGAGATGCACGTGAGGCGCACACAAAGCTAGTTTTATTTGATTTACTTGAGAACGCATAAGTTTTTAAGTATTGATTTCTCAAACCAACTCCAATAATATCATAATCCCTTTTATAATTAACTAACTCTATATTTAATTTCCACATTTAAAGTGTGTGTCTAAGAAATTGTGGACCTTTCCATTGGGAGGAGATCCCTTCCACCAGGTGTCTACCAAACTGTTTGAAAGCTGACATTCTTTTCATTTGTAAATAATTAAAAATTCCATCGCAATTTTAGACGAAGCAATAATAAGGAAATCCAATGCTAACGACGACCATTTATATTAAGCTTTTATTGTACTATCGTTTTACAAATACATTAGTGCAGTTGTAACAAACTAAAAATATTAGTAAACTTATACAATACTTTAATTTATATAATGCTGCGATAGATTGGGCATGTAGCAGATCTAGATCCATCTATGGATTCAATGCAGGTGAAACTTGGGGCCCCATGGAAGCTCAACTTCTTCTCCAATCATCTCGTTCTAGCAGATCGTACAAAACTCTGCGGGACGTTCCTGCATCTCTCTGTCCCTCTCCACTGGATCGTCTCAGCCACATAGACACCAATTCCTAATGCAAATAATCAATGCACACGTGAGTGCTATCAAAGCCCTAAGAAAATAGTAGGATTTTCACGCAGGCTCTGACCAGCTACCACACTGGTGCACATGTTGCACAATAACTATCACGACCTCATTTTTCCCTCTCTGGGACGTTGCACAGCATCTGGAGATTGACATACATAGATTTGACAATGTATAAGATTTTCAAAAAGTTTTTACTTATATATAGAACATGCACGCGTGACGCACTAGATGCACGTGAGGCGCACACGAAGCAAGTTTTATTTGATTTACTTGAGACATCATAAGTTCTTAAGTATTGATTTCTTAAACCAACTCCAATAAAATCGGATCCCTTTTATAATTCAACAACTCTATATTTAATTTCCACATTTAAAGTGACTTTTTAAGAAGTTGTGGTCCTTTCCATTGGGAAGATATCCCTTCCACCATGTGTCTACCAAACTATTTGAAAGCTGACATTCTTTACATTTGTAAATAATTAAAAATTCCCATGCAATTTTAGACGAAACAATAATAAGAATATCCAATGCTAACGATGATTGTTTATATTAAGCTTTTATTGTACTATTCATTTTACAAATACATTCATGCATTTATAACAAACTAAAAAAAATTAGTTAACTTATACAGTACTTTATTTCATATAATGACACGATGTATTGGCCATACAGCAGATCTGGATCCATCTATGGATGCAATGCGGGTGAAACTTGTAGCCCCAAGGAAGCTCAACTTCTTCTCTAATCATCTCGTTCAAGAAGATCATACAAATCTTGGCAGGATGCTCCTGCATCTCTATTTACCTCTCTAATGGATCGTCTTCACCACATAGACACCACTTGATAATGCAAATAATCAATGCATACGCTAGTACTACCAGAGCCCTAAGAAAAATGTAGGATTTCTACTCATGCTCTGACCAGCTACCATGGTGGTGCATGTATTGCGCAACAACATGGCTTCCGGACAATAGAGTTAGACAGAAAACCAACTTGGTCATTTCAACACCTATGAGTAAATTTGAGAAAGAGAAAGATTCTCAAGAAAGAGTGTGAGAAGGAGATGAAGGAAAAATGCGTAACAAGAAGTCTAGGAATATGAAAGAGTGGTGGAAAGAAGAGCACCTTGATGAACTTATATATAAGCAAGAAGTGTAAGAAAGCCAAGAGGCTATATATATTACTGATGAGGGAATTAATATAGTTTCTACACTGTCACTTGCTTATGGTAAGATGGAGGAGGGATTTCTGCGGTGTCATTGTTGTTTTTTCGTCAAGGGATTTTGTCGTAGAAGTTAAGAATGAAATATTTTAATTGGAAGATAGTCAGTTGAGCAATGGCTCAGTTTTTTCTAGCAAACTGTTCTCCGGAGAATAGCTCACCATACTATTATATCACAACATAAAGGTACACAAAGAGTATATCTCCTAGCTATAAAAATGTTAGCGTAAACTAGATTAAGCTACCTTCTTTAGCTACATCTGTACACTTGTAACAAACTAGAAATATTAGTACACTTATACAGTACTTCATTTCATATAATGCTGCGATATATTGGGCATGTAGAAGATCTAGACATCCATCTATTGATGGAATGCGGGTGAAACTTGTGGCCGCATAGAAGCTCAACTTCTCCTCCATTCATCTTGTTCAAGCAGATCCTATAAATCTGCGCATGACGCTCCTACATCTCTATGGCTCGGTCCACTAGATCATCTCGACTACAATGACACCACCTCCTAATGCAACAAGTAAATGAACACATGAGTGCTATGAGAGCCCTAATAAAAAGGTAAAATTTTCACGCAGGTCCTGACCAGCTACTACGGTGGTGTACGTGTTGCACATCAACATGGTATCCGGAGATTGTCATACATAGATTTGACATTGTATAAGATTTTCAAAAATTGTTTACTAATATACAGAAGATGCACGTGTGACGCACGAGATGCATGTGAGGTGCACACGAAGCTTGTTTTATTTTATTTACTTGAGAGCTTATAAGTTTTTACGTATTGATTTCTCGAACCAACTACAGTAAAATCAGATTCCTTTTATAATTAAATAACTCTATCTTTAATTTCCACATTTAAAGTGCATTTTTAAGAAGTTGTGGTCCTTTCCATTGGGAGGAGATCCCTTCCACCATGTGTCTACCGAACTATTTAAAAGTTGACAATGTTTTAATTTGTAAATAATTAAAAATGTCAACGCAATTATAGATGAACCAATAATAAGAAAATTCAATGCTAATGGCTACCGTTTATATTAAGCTTTTATTGTACTATTTGTTTTACAAATACATTCGTACAGTTGTAACAAACTAAAAACATTAGTAAACTTATACAGTACTTTATTTCATATAATGTTGCGACGTATTAGGTATGTAGCAGTTCAGAATGAAATGTTTTAATTGGAAGATAGTCAGTTAATAAACGGCTCGGGTTTCTCTAGCAAACGTTTCTCCGGAGAATGGCTCAACAAACTATTATATCACAACATAAAAGGTACACAAAGAGGATATCTCATAGCTATAAAAGCGTTAACGTAACTTTGATAACTCTACCTTATTTAGCTACATTCGTGCAGTTGTTACAAGCTAGAACGTTTAGTACACTTATACAGTACATTATTTCATATAATACCGCGACATATTGGGCATGCAGCAGATCTGGACACCCATCTAGCGATGCAATGCGGGTGAAACTTGTGGCCCCATGGAAGCTCAACTTCTCCTCCAATCATCCAGTTTAAGCAGATCATACAAATCTCCGCAGGACGGTCCTGCATCTCTATGTCCCTCTCTACTGGATCGTCTCTGCCACACAGACACCACTTCCTAATGCAAATAATCAATGCACATATGAGTGCTATCAGAGCCCCAAGAAAAAAGTATGATTTCCACGCATGCTCTGACCAGCTACCACAGTGGTGAACGTGTTGCACAACAACATGGGTTACGGAGAGTAGAGTTAGTCAGAAAACCAATTTGGACATTTCAGCACCTATGAGTAAATTTGAGGAAGAGACATAGATTCTCAAGAAAGAGTGTGAGAAGGAGATGAAGGGGAAAATGCGTAACAAGAAGCCTAGTAATATGAAAGAGTAGTGGAAAGAAGAGCACCTTGATGAACTTATAGATAAGCAAGAAGAGTAAGAAATCTAAGAGGCTATATATATTACGGAGGAGGGGATGATATAATTTTTACACTGTCACTTTTTTGTAGTTAAATGGAGGATGGATTTCTGTGGTAGCATTGTTGTTTTTTCATCAAGGCATTTTGTAATAGTAGTTGAGAATGATATTTTCTAATTGGCAGACAGTCAGTTAAGAAACAGTTCAGTTTTCTCAAGCAAACTGTTCTCCAGTGAATGGCTCAATATACTATTATGTCACAACATAAAAGGTACATAAAGAGAATATCTCCTAGCTATAAAAGTGGTAACTTAACCTTGATTAAGCTACATTCGAGCAGTTGTAACAAACTAGAAAAATTAGTATAGTTATACAGTACTTTATTTCATATAATGCCAGGACAGATTTAGCATGTAGTACATCTGGACATCCATCTATAGATGCAATCCGGGTGAAACCTGTGGCCGCATGGAAGCTCAGGTTCTCCTCCAATCATCTCGTTCAAGAATATCGTACAAATCTCCACATGATGCTCCTGTATCTATATGTCCCTGTCCACTGGATCATCTCACCTACATAGACAACAAATCCTAATGCAACAAAAAAATGCGCACGTGAGTGCAATCAGAGCCCCAATAAAAAAAAGTAGAATTTCCACGCAGGCTCTAACCAACTACTATGGTGGTGCATGTGTTGCACATCAACATGGCATCCGGAGATTGTCATGCATAGATTTGACATTGTACAATATTTTCGAAAAGTATTTACTAATATACAGAAGATGCATGTGTGACGCACGAGATGCATGTGAGGCACACACTAAGCTTGTTTTATTTGATTTACTTGAGAGCTTATAACTTTTTAAGTATTGATTTCTCCAACCAGCTAAAGCAAAATCAGATTCCTTTTATAATTAAATAACTCTATATTTAATTTGCACATTTAAAGTGTGTTTTTCAGAAGTTGTGGTCCTTTACATTGGGAGGAGATCCCTTCCACCATGTGTCTACCCAACTATTTGAAAGTTAACATTCTTTTCATTTATAAATAATTAAAAATTTCATCACAATGTTAGATGAAACAATAATAAGAAAATCCAATGCTAACGGCTACCCATTATATTAAGCCTTTATTGTACTATTCGTTTTATAAATACATTCGTGCAGTTGTAACAAACTAAAAATATTAGTAAACTTATACAGTACTTTATTTCATATAATGCCGCATCGGATTGGGCATGTAGCAGATCAGGCTCCATCTATAGATGCAGTGCGGGTGAAACTTGTGGCCCCATGAAAGCTCAACTTCTCCTCCAATCCTCTCGTTCAAGTAGATCATACATATCTCCGTAGGACGCTCCTGCATCTTTATGTCCAATGTTTACGACGACCGTTTATAGTAAGCTTTTATTGTACTATTCGTTTTACAAATACATTCGTGTTGTTGTAACAAACTAAAAATATTAGTAAACTTATACAGTACTTTATTTGATATAACGTCGTGACTGATTGGGCATGTAGTAGATTTGGATCCATCTATGGATGCAATACGACTAAAGCTTATGGCCCCATGGAAGCTCAACTTCACCCCCAATGATCTCGTTCAAGTAGATCGTACAAATCTCCGCAGGATGCTTCTTCATATCTATGTCCCTCTCCACTGGATCGTCTCGGCCACATATACATCATTTCCTAATGCAAATAATCAATGCACACGTGATTGCTATCACAGCCCCAAGAAACAAGTAGGATTTCCACGCAGGCTCTGAGCACCTACCACGGTGGTGCACGTGCTGTACAACAACATGGCTTTTGGACAGTAGAGTTAGCCAGAAAATCAGTTTGGACATTTCAGCAACTATAAGTAAATTTGAGGAAGAGACAGATATTCTCCAAAAAGAGTGTGAGAAGGAGATGAAAGGGAAAATGCATAACAAGAAATCGCGGAAGATGAAAGAGTGGTGGAAATAAGAGCACCTTGATGAACTTATATATAAGTAAGAAGAGTAAGAAAGACAAGAGGCTATACATATTACAGAGGAGGGAGTTCATATAGGTTTTACACTGTCACTTGCTTTTGGTAAGATGGAAGAAGGATTTCTGTGGTGTCATTGTTGTTTTTTAATCAAGGGATTTTGTAGTAGCAGTTGAGAATGAAATTTTCTAATTGGCAGATAGTCAGTTGAGAAACGGCTCGATTTTCTCTAGCAAACTATTTTATGAATAATGGCTCAACATACTATTCTATCACAACATTAAAGGTACATTAAGAGAATATCTCATAGCTATAAAAGTGTTAATGTAACTTTGATTAAGCTACCTTATTTAGCTACATTAGTGCAGTTGTAACAAACTAGAAATTTTAGTACACTTATACAGTGCTTTATTTCATATAATGTCGCGACTGATTGGGCATGTAGCAGATCTAGACATCCATCTGTAGGTGCAATCCAGGTGAAATTTGTGGTCGTATGGAAGCTGAACCTTTCCTCCAATCATCTCGCTCAAGCATATCGTACAAATCTTCGCAGAACACTCCTGCATCTCTATGTCCCTGTCCAGAGGATCATCTTGGTTACATAGACATCACCTCCTAATGCAACAAATAAATGCACACGTGAGTGCTATTAGAGCCCTAATAAAAAAGTAGAATTTACACACAGGATCTGACCAGTTACCACGGTGGCGCATGTAGCAGATCTGGATCCATATATGGTTGCAATGCGGGTGAAACTTGTGGCCCCATGGAAGCTCAACTTCTTCTCCAATCATCTTGATCAAGCAGATCGTACAAATCTCCACAAGACGGTACTGCATCTCTTTGTCCCTCTCTACTAGATCGTCTTCGCCACATAGACACCACTTCCTAATGCAAATAATCAATGGACACATGAGTGCTATCAGAGCCCCAAGAAAAAAGTAGGATTTCCATGCATGCTCTGACCAGCTACCACGGTGGTGCACGTGTTGTACAGCAACATGGCTTCCGGACAATTGACTTAGCCAGAAAATCAATTTGGACATTTCAGCGCTTCTGAGTCAATTTGAAGAAGAGATAGAGATTCTCTAGAAAGAGTGTGAGAAGGAGATAAAGTGAAAAATGCATAACAAGAAGCCTAGGAATATGATGAGTGGTGGAAAGAAGAGCAACTTGATGAACTTATATATAAGCAAGAATAGTATGAAAACCAAGAGGCTATATATATATATATTACGGAGGAGGGACTGATATAGGTTTTACACTGTCACTTGATTCTGGTAAGATGGAGGAAGGATTTCTGTGGTGTCATTGTTGTTTTTTCATCAAGGGAATTTGTAGTAGCAGTTGAGAATGAAATTTTCCAATTGGCAGAGAGTCAGTTGAGAAATGGCTCGGTTTTCTCTAGCAAACTGTTCTCCGGAGAATGGCTCAACATACTGTTATATCACAACATAAAAGGTACACAAAGAGAATATCTCATAGCTATAAAAGTGTTAACGTAACTTTGATTAAGGTACCTTATTTAGCTACATACGTGCAGTTGTAACAAACTAAAAAAATTAGTAAACTTATAAAGTACTTTATTTCATATAATGCCGCAACGGATTGGGAATGTAGCAGATCTGGATCCATCTATGGTTGCAATGCGGGTGAAAATTATGGCCCCGTGGAAGCTCAACTGCTTCTCCAATCATCTTGATCAAGCAGATCGTACAAATATCCACAGGACGGTCCTGCATCTCTATATCCCTCTATACTAGATTATCTTCACCACATAGACACCACTTCCTAATACAAATAATCAATGCACATGTGAGTGCTATCAGAGCCCAAAGAAAAAAGTTGGATTTCTACGCATGCTCTAACCAGCTACCACGGTGGTGCACGTGTTGCACAGCAACATGGCTTCCGGACAATTGAGTTAGCCAGAAAATTAATTTGGACATTTCAGCACCTCTGAGTAAATTTGAGGAAGAGATAGAGATTCTTTAGAAAGAGTGTGAGAAGGAGATGAAGGGGAAAATGCGTAACAAGAAGCCCAGGAATATGATGAGTGGTGGAAAGAAGAGCAACTTAATCAACTTATATATAAGCAAGAATAGTAAGCAATCCAAGAGGCTATATATATATATATATACATATATATATATATATATACATATATATATATATATATTATGGAGGAGGGACTGATATATGTATTACACTGTCACTAGATTCTGGTAAGATGGAGGAAGGGTTGCTGTGGTGTCATTGTTGTTTTTTCATCAAGGGATTTTGTAGTCGCAGTTGAGAATGAAATTTTCTAATTGGCAGATAGTCAGTTCAGAAATGGCTAGGTTTTCTCTAGCAAACTGTTCTCCGGAGAATGGCTCAAAATATTGTAATATCACAACATAAAGGATACACAAATAGAATATCGCATATCTATAAAAGTGTTAACGTAACTTTGATTAAGCTACCTTATTTAGCTACATTCGTGTAGTTGTAACAAACTAGAAAGATTAGTACAGTTATATAGTACTTTATTTCATATAATGTTGCGACAGATTGGGCATGTAGCAGATTTGGAAACCCATCTACATATGCAATACGGGTGAAACTTGTGGCCGCATGCAATCTCAACATCTCCTACAGTCATCTCGTTCAAGCAGATCGTACAAATCTCCGTAGGTCGCTCCTGCATCTCTATGTCCCTGTCCAGTGGATCATCTCGGCCACATAGACACCACCTCCTAATGCAACAAATAAATGCACATGTGAATGCTATCAGAGCCCCAATAAAAAAGTATAAATTCCACGCAGGCTCTGACCAGCTACCACGGTGGTGCACGTGTTGCACGACAATATGGCATACGGCGATTGTCATACATAGCTTTGACAATGTATAAGATTTTCGAAAAGGTTTTACCAATATACAGAAGATGCACGTGTGACGCATGAAAGGTACATGAGGCGCGCACGAAGCTATTTTATTTGATTGACTTGAGACCTCATAAGTTTTTAAGCATTGATTTCTCAAACCAACTCAATTAAAATCAGATCCCTTTTATAATTAAATAAGTCTATATTTAATTTCCCCATTTAAAGTCTCATTTTAAGAAGTTGTGGTTCTTTCCATTGGGAGGAGATCCCTTCCACCATGTGTCTACCAAACTATTTGGAAGTTGGCATTCTTTTCATTTGTAAATAATTAAAATTTTCAACTCAGTTTTAGACGAAACAATAATAACAAAATCCATTGCTAACAGCGACCGTTTATATTAAGCTTTTATTGTACTATTTGTTTTATAAATACATTTGTGCAGTTGTAACAAACTAAAACAATTAGTAAACTTATACAGTACTTTATTTCATATAATGCCGCAACGTATTGGGCATGTAGAAGATATGTATCCATCTATGATTGCAATATGGGTAAAACTTGTGGCCCCATGGAAGCTCAGCTTCTTCTCCAATCATCTTGATCAAGCAGATCGTACAAATCTCCACAGGACGGTCCTGGATCTCTATGTCCCTCTCCACTAGATCATCTCAGCCACAAAGACACAACTTCCTAATGCAAATAATCAATGCACACGTGAGTGCTATCAGAGCCCAAAGAAAAAAGTAGGATTTGCACGCATGCTCTGACCAGCTACCACGGTGGTGCAAGTGTCGCACAGCAACATGGCTTCCGGACAATTGAGTTAGCCAGAAAACCAATTTGGACATTTTAGCACCTCTGAGTAAATTTGAGGAAGCGATAGAGATTCTCTAGAAAGAGTGTGAGAAGGAGATGCAGGGGAAAATGCGTAACAAAAAGCCTAGGAATATGATGATTGGTGGAAAGAAGAGCAATTTGATGAACTTATATATAAGCAAGAATAGAAAGAAAGCCAAGAGGCTATATATATATATATATATTACGGAGGAGAGATTTGATATAGTTTTTACACAAAGAAAATATCTCATAGCTATAAAAGTGTTAACTTTGATTAAGCAACCTTATTTAGCTATATTCGTGCAGTTGTAACAAACTAGAAAGATTAGTACACTTTACAGTACATTATTTCATATAATGCGACGACAGGTTGGGAATGTAGCATATCTGGACACCCGTCTATAGATGCAATGCGGGTGAAACTTGTGGCTGCATGCAAGCTCAACATATCCTACAGTCATCTCGTTCAAGAAGATCGTACAAATCTCCGCAGGACGCTCCTGCATCTTTATGTCCCTATCCACTGGATCATTTTGGCTACATAGACACCACCTCCTAATGCAACAAATAAATGCACATGTGAATGCTATTAGAGCCCCAATAAAAAAGTAGAAATTCCATGCAAGCTCTGACCAGCTACCACGGTGGTGCACGTGTTGCACAACAACATGGCATCCAGAGATAATCATACATAGATTTGACAATGTATAAGATTTTCGAAAAGTTTTTACTAATATGCAGAAGATGCAGGTGTGACGCACGAAAGGCACTTGAGGCGCGCACGAAGCTAGTTTTATTTGATTGACTTGAGACCTCATAAGTTTGTAAGTATTGATTTCTCAAACCAACTCAAATAAAATCTTAGCCCTTTTATAATTAAATAACTCTATATTTAATTTCCACATTTATAGTCTCATTTTAAGAAGTTGTGGTCCTTTCCATTGGGAGGAGATCTCTTCCACCATGTGTCTACCAAACTATTTGAAAGTTAACCTTCTTTTCATTTGTAAATAATTAAAAATTTCAACACAATTTTAGATGAAACAATAATAAAAAAATTCAATGCTAACGGCGACCGTTAATAGTAATCTTTTATTGTACTATGCGTTTTACAAATACATTCATGCGGTTGTAATAAACTAAAAATATTAGTAACTTATTCAATACTTTATTTCATATATTTCCGCCACGTATTGGGCATGTAGCAGATCTAGATCCATCTATGGATGCAATGCGGGTGGAACTTGTGGGCCCATGGAAGCTCAACTTCTCCTCCAATCATCTCGTTCAAGCAGATCATACAAATCTCCATAGGATGCTCCTGCATCTCTATGTCCCTATCCACTGGATCGTCTCGGCCGCATTGATACCAGTTCCTAATGCAAATAATCAATGCACACGTGAGTGTTATCACAACACCAAGAAAAAAGTAGGATTTCCACGCAGGCTCTAACCAGCTACCACAGTAGTTCACGTGTTGCACAACAACATGGCTTCCAGAAAGTTGAGTTAGCAGAAAACCAATTTGGACATTTCAGCACCTATGAGTAAATTTGAGGTAGAGATATATATTCTCAAGAAAGAGTGTGAGAAGGAGATGAAGGGGAAAATGCGTAACAAGAAGCCTAGGAAGATGAAAGAGTGGTGGAAAGAAGAGCACCTTGAGAAACTTATATATAAGCAAGAAGAGTAAGAAAGCAAAGAGGCTATATATATTACAGAGGAGGGATTGATATAGGTTTTACACTGTCATATGATTCTGGTAAGATGGAGGATGGATTTCTGTGGTGTCATTGTTGTTTTTTCATCAAGTGATTTTGTAGTAGCTGATGAAGTTTTCTCTAGCACACTATTCTCAGGAGAATGGCTCAACATACAATTATATCACAACATAAAAGATACACAAAGAGAATATCTCCTATCTATAAAAGTGTTAACGTAACCTTGCTTAAGCTACCTTACTTAGCTACATTCGTGCAATTGTAACAAACTAGAAATATTAGTACATGTATACAGTACTTCATTTCATATAATGCTGCGAATAATTTGGCATGTAGAAGATCTGTTTATCCATCTATAGATGCAATACAGGTGAAACTTGTGGCCGCATGGAGGATCAACTTCTCCTCCATTCATCTCGTTTAAGCAGATCATACAATTCTACGCATGACGCGCCTACATCTCTATGTCCCTGTCCACTGGATCATCTCGACTACATAAATAACACCTCCTAATGCAACAAATAAATGAACACCTGAGTGCTATCAGAGCCCTAATAAAAAAGTAACTTTTCCGCGTAGGCTCTGACTAGCTACCACGGTGGTGCACATGTTGCACAACAACATTGCATCCGGGGATTGTCATACATAGATTTGATATTGTATAAGATTTTTAAAAATATTTTACTAATATACAGAAGATACACGTGAGGCGCACATGAAGCTAGTTTATTTGATTTACTTGAGACCTCATAGGTTTTTAAGTATTGGTTTCTCAAGCCAACTCCAATAAAATCAGATCCCTTTTATAATTAAATAACTCTATATTTAATTTGCACATTTAAAGTGTGTTTTTAAGAAGTTGTGGTCCTTTACATTGGGAGGAGATCCCTTCCACCATGTGTCTACCCAACTATTTGAAAGCTGACATTCTTTTCATTTGTAAATAATTAAAACTTCCATCGCAATTTTAGACGAAGCAATAATAAGAAAATCCAATGCTAACGACGACCATTTATATTAAGCTTTTATTGTACTATTCGTTTTTCAAATACATTAGTGCAGTTGTAACAAACTAAACAAATTAGTAAACTTATACAATACTTTAATTTATATAATGCTGCGATAGATTAGGCATGTAGCAGATCTGGATCCATCTATGGATTCAATGCAGGTGAAACTTGGGGCCCCATGGAAGCTCAACTTCTTCTCCAATCATCTCGTTCTAACAGAACGTACAAAACTCTGCGGGACGTTCCTGCATCTCTCTGTCCCTCTCAACTGGATCGTCTCGGCCACATAGACACCACTTCCTAATCCAAATAATCAATGCACACGTGAGTGCTATCAAAGCCCTAAGGAAATAGTAGGATTTCCATGCAGGCTCTGACCAGCTACAACACTGGTGCACGTGTTGCACAATAACTATCACGACCTCATTTTTCCCTCTGTGGGACGTTGCACAACATCCGGAGATTGACATACATAGATTTGACAATGTATAAGATTTTCAAAAAGTTTTTACTTATATATACAAGATGCACGTGTGACGCACTAGATGCACGTGAGGTGCACACGAAGCAAGTTTTATTTGATTTACTTGAGACATCATAAGTTCTTAAGTATTGATTTCTTAAACCAACTCCAATAAAATCGGATCCCTTTTATAATTAAANGATGCACGTGAGGTGCACACGAAGCAAGTTTTATTTGATTTACTTGAGACATCATAAGTTCTTAAGTATTGATTTCTTAAACCAACTCCAATAAAATCGGATCCCATTTATAATTAAACAACTCTATATTTAATTTCCATATTTAAAGTGACTTTTTAAGAAGTTGTGGTCCTTTCCATTGGGAGGATATCCCTTCCACCATGTGTCTTCCAAACTATTTGAAAGTTGACATTCTTTTCATTTGTAAATAATTACAAATTCCCAAGCAATATTAGACGAAACAATAATAAGAATATCCAATGCTAACGATGATTGTTTATATTAAGCTTTTATT